>JACCIX010000973.1:0-105112 GCA_025506515.1 Flaveria trinervia
ATATGTTGATCTGTTTATAAAGGCTTTTGATGAACAGAGATTTAAATATCTTGTATCAGCTATTGGGATGATAAACTTTGAGTAGGTTTTTCTTAAAACTAATTCTTATTATTTCTTAAAATCTGTGTGTCCTAAGTTGTCTAGTTCATCACTTTCATAAGCTCTTGTTTTCTTTGGATGAAAATTTTTGAAGACTTTCCCTAGATTTTTGAAAATTTTAATCTTTTAGAAGATATGCTTTTACCTTCGGAAGAAAATCATGCCTTCAAAAGCAAATAACTGTGTAAGAAATTTACCTTCGGAAGAAATTTCTGAAATATCTTCCGAAGCTTAATACTTTTCTCAGACACTTATGTGTTTTCAAGGACCATTTTCTTCTGAAGCAAAATTAACTCTCGGAAGATCTGTTCCTTTGAACAAAGCATTCAAGTTATAATTTATCTTCATAAGCAAAATTTTCACAACTCCTAGGAAAATCTTCTGAAGTCATTTTAGCTTTAGAAGCTTGTTAGGGATCGTGTACTTAATGATGTACTAACTGATTAACATGTATATCGAACCAAATAATGCGGAATCTTATTTGATTGGCGATCCAATTAGTGAGAACACACGTAGAAACAATTATGTGATTGAATCTAACGTTAAGAATCGATTAGGAATCGATCTAATGCAAACCATGAACTTGGAGTATGATCTTAGAGGTCTTTGAACGGCTAGGGTACGTCTGGAGTCAAAGTGTGTATGATGCTTATGTTTTTCCATGAATTAGGTGGTATTTATAGGTTAGGGTTACTCATTCGGGCGACTGAAACATTAGCATGATTCATTCGTGCTATTGAGCCATGCGGTTGATCCATTCGCACGACTGAGTGTTCAGTCGTGCAACTGAGTCAGTCGCATGAAGTTGTTTAGGCGTATGGACTATTTAGGCGCATGGACACTCATTCGCATGGCCACTCATTCGCATGGCCATTCGGACGCATGACCACTGTAGGGGCGCATGGTCCAGTCGGAAGCATGAGAACTTCACTTAACCAAGTTTGAATGTATTCATTATTATAACATTATGCATATCAATTCAAACAATCACAAACCTATATAATCTAGTCAATATGTGTTACACAACTCACTAATGAAATATTAAACATTATAAATCACAATCAAACATTCTCATTTCATTAAGTACCCAAACATTACATAAGCGTAAGACATTCAAGACATATTACATTAAGATCCAAATCTAGGTACATATTTATCAACAAAGCTTTTTCATTAAAACTTTCGAGGATATTTACCTTCGGAAGCTTTTTGACTTCAAGAAAACTACTTTTTGAGCAAAGGCAAACTACTTTTTCAGATGTGAGACTGACATCCAGATTTCGAAGTTTATACACTTTCATTAAACTTTATCTGAAATCCTTTTTTACATATAAACACAACAGTTTCCCCCTCTTTCTATCATCTCCTTCTTCCTCCAGACTTAAAACCCCAAATTTCTCTCTGAAAATACTTTCTTTCTTCTTTCTTCATCCTTAAGCTTCCTCAAAATGGCCAACCTTAATCGCAGAAATGATCTGAACTTTGCCATGCAGTTACACAGGCAACATAACCAAATTGCTCTGTTACACTCTGAGAAAGATCGTCATTTCTCAGAGGTTTTCCATTTCTTAATTCTATCAAACTACTTCACCTCCCTAACCATTGATTCTACTCTTTATAAGGATCAACTGCTAGAATTTAAGAACCCCTGCCAAGAGGTCATCATGGATGGGGAGAAGGCACTATCTGTCAGAGTACAGGGGAGAACAGTCTTCATCACTCCAACCATTATCAACATGCATCTTCAGCTGGATGATGAAGATGGTGAGGTGTTCTTTCCCAAAGAAGCTGTTAAGTAGTCCTTCGAGCAGATGGGCTATGAGGGAGATTTTTGTGTCAAGACCTTCAGGAAAGGGAAGGTCTCGTCCCAATGGAAATTCCTGCTCCATGTGGTTATCCATAACTTATCAAACAAGCATGGAGGATTGGACCAGATTCCTGAGGATCTCTCCTTCATTGTTCATGGGATGGTTCAGGGAGTCAAGTTCAGGTACTCTCAGTTTGTTTATATTAATTTGCTTGCAAACTTAGCTTAGAGTACTATATGTTCCCTAGATATGTTCAATACATTCTTAACTGTGAACTGGGCTCACAGTTAAGGGGAACATGTAATACTCTTAAATTGGGATAGATGAAGCCTGACATCTTTAAAATATTAAGAAGTCACTATTGGCTTCTCTAGGGTAGAAACTGCCCTTGTCCCAAAAATGTTAGAGCTCATTGCTTAAGGTGACAACCTAGCACCACGAGCTAGTGTTGAACCCACACCTTCTACATCCTAACCACCTCAACAGCCACAAATCACCCTCACCTACCAAAGAAAACACAAAATAACCCCTACGCAGACTATTCAGTCTGTGCAGGTCCACATATACTCACTCACACAGGAAGAAGTGGACACTAGAGCTCCCACTTCTCTTGAGGAGTAGACCACTCCCATTCCTTCAATAATCAGTGCTGAGGTTCCTCATGCTCAGCTTGATGAGCTCATAAGCCCAACTACCTTAAGTTATCACTCTGAGTCTCAACACTCAAGTGATCAACATTCAGGGGACAGTTACCATCCCCAACCTTTGGACTTAAACCAACCAATCCCCAACTTTGACTTCTACACTGATGAAGATTTAGATTTTAGTGAGTATCATGAGTCTCTCTTCTTTCCCCTACTCAAAGAGAGATGGACACTTCTAGTCCATATCAGTTACTCCCCAGTGAGGTGGACACTTCTAAACCTGTTCAGGATGTCCATATGGAAGAGGCTCTTGTTGATACATGTATGTCCCTAGATCATGATATGTGATGTAATAGATCTTTTTGGTATGATTAATGAAATGATATTGATAGTTTGTTAGTTATAATGTTTAATGTTTCATTAATGTGTCGACATTGAATTGGTTAATTAGGTTAGTGATTGCTTGAATGATTACACATAATGTTTATTAATTAATACATTCAAACTTAACATAATGAAGTTCTCATGCGAATGGCTCATGCGAATGAACCATACGCATGAATAACTTCACACGATTGACTTAGTCGCACGACTGAACCAGGAGACTGGATCAGTTGTATGATTGTAACATAAGATTGGCTCAGTCGCACGACTGAACACTCAGTCGTACGAATGAATCAACCGCATGGCTCAATCGCACGACTGAACCATACTAATGGTTCAGTCGCACGATTGAATAATACCAACCTATAAATACAACGCAATTCATGAAAAAGGGGACTCTCGATCAATTACGATTCCAGACGTACCCTAGCCATCCAGAAACCTCCCAATTCATTCTCCAAGTTCATAGAACACATTAGATCGATTCCCAATCGATTTCTAACGTTAGTTTCAATTCTTGATTGATTCTTCGTGTGTTCTCACTGATTGGATCGCCAATCAAATAGGATTCCGCACTATTTGATCTGGTTTACACGTTAATCTCTAGGTATTTCGGTCAAATGCCAGGTCCTAACAAGTGGTATCAGAGCATTGGCTCTTGATTACGTGTGATTCAATCAAGATTGATAAAAAGTTTGTGTTTTTGCACTAAAAACACAATCTTTTGTGTCAAAAGTGATCTTGGACGTTCCCTGCTCATCAAAGTTTGGTTTCTACGGACTTAGGCAATTCAACCTTGCGAAAGTTCAAATTTTTATGGCTAAAACACGTTTAACCTAGAAATTTTCGCATAACAGCAGCTTCAGTCGCACGAGTGAGCCATTCGCACGACTGGACTCATTCGCATTGCTCAGTCGCACGATTGGACATAGTCGTATCTCCATTCGTACGATTGAACATAGTCGTATCTCCATTCGCATTGCTCAGTCGCACGGTTCATACGTATCAGATTCATTTGCACGACTGAGCTAATCACTTAGTTCAGCCGCACGATTGAACCAGTCGTAGAGGTCATACGCACGACTGAGTGTTCATACGCACGCCTAGTCCATTCGCACCCTTCAGTCGGCCGAGTGAAAATTGCTTATTAGAATTAAAGTTATTTACAATGGAAGATCAAATGTCAGCCTTTACTGCTGGGAAGGACTCTAGGATCCAGAACCTGCTGCTACTTGAGAGTGAGGTGGGTAATCATAATAAACCACCAAAGCTTTTAACGTTAGATGAGTTTCCCCACTGGAAACAACGTTTTGAGATCTACCTCAATGGAGTGGATCCGAATCTATGGGAGGCCATCGAGATTGGATATAGTACACCGGTGGGAGCCGATGGAGTAAAGTTAACCTTAGGAGGGATGACAGACGCGCAGAAAGTCAAATATAATGCAGAGAAGAGGGTCTATGCATTGATTACACAGTCTATCCCTAAAAAGATATTCCACCAGTACTCAGAGAATAAGCAGTCCAAGAAACTATGGGATGAGCTAGAGAAGAGGTACGTCGGGAATGCCTCGTTGAAGGCAATCAAGGCTAAGGAGTTAAAGAAGGAATTCGACAACTTCTCATCGATGGGAAACGAGAGTTTGGACGATGTTATAGATAGATTCTACCATCTGATGAGTGAACTGCATACACATGGGGTGGCTACTACCATGGAAGAGAAAGTTAATAATTTTGCAGACGGATTGCCTGAAAAATGGGTTTCATTTGTGTCTAATCTTAGACAGAATGGAATGCTGTCAAAACTGGATATTAATGACTTCATTCTTAAGTTGTGAGAAGAATCACTTAGAATGAAGTACAGAGCTCAGAAGTCTATGTACAATCAAAATCCAGCTTTATACAATGCCACTCCTCAAGCTAAGACATCTGGAGCACCCCTCCAGACTGCATTTGTGTCTAGCTCATCGAGTCCTACACATGCACCTTCTTTAGGTTCAGAAATGTCAGGGTCTTCTTGTACCCAATACATTGGATCTGAAGCAAATGCTACTAGACTGAAGACCGAGAACCTCGGTAATATGACTGTGGAAGTAGCTCGAGAGCACATGGATCTATTAGCAGCAATGGTCCATTCCTATGATGAACTTGTTGCTGGAAAGATTGGAAACTGTCATCTGGCAGACGAGGACTACGAGCAGGTGGACGAAATGGAGCTTGAGAGAATGGACATAATGTGGGCCTTAGCAAGTGCTGTCCGGAGGGCGAAGAAGTTTGTGAAAAAGACTGGACAGAACTTGGTTGCTACTAAGGATACCACCTTTGGCTTCGACAAGAGTAAAGTGACCTGCTTTAACTGTGGTGAAAAGGGGCACTTCAAGAGAGAATGTGTGAAGCCAAAGAAGACTGGGAACGGGAACCCGTTCTCATCCTTCACTCGTCTAGACAAGCAAACTACCAGTTCTACTTCCTCAAACAAGGACTCAAAAGCCTTGACTGCTCATGATGATGAAGGACAGGATTGGAGCTTTAGGTTTGTCTCACCAGGGGAATCAAACATTGCAACTGTAGAAGATATTGACAGTGATTCCGCTAGTGAAGGAGATCTAGCAGTTGAGATAGCAATGTCACATAGTGAAGAAGCAACTGCAACCGAGGTCAGTTACAAGCCAAAAGTGGAGACTACCATGTCAGAGACAGAAAAGACAGAAGCAAAAGAATCAGAATCATCTGATACTGCATTGATGGCAAACGCTTCTGAATCAGCTCAGGGTGTTCAATATAGTGCTGAAACTAACACGTGGATAGTAGACAGCGGAGCATCCAGGCACATGACAGGAAACATAGCTCTTTTATCAAATGTCAAACAAATAAAAGGAGGGCATGTTTCGTTTGCAGGAAACAAGGGAGGCTATATCACAGCTCAGGGAGAAGTTGGAAATCAGAAAGTTAAGTTTGATAGGGTGAACTATGTTCAGCAACTTCAAAACAACTTACTCTCTGTTTCACAAATATGTGATAAGGAATTTAAAGTCATCTTCGACAACAAGAAGTGTTACGTACTGAAGAACGACTACGTGATCCCAGAGGACCAAGTTTTGATGACTGCTTCAAGATATAAAGATCTTTATGTCTTGGATCTGTCAACAGCTTCTACAGTGGATCATGAGGTTCAGTGTTTTCTATCCAAAGCTACTGAAAAAGACTCCATCTCCTGGCATAGGAGAATAGGACACATCAGTCAAAGGAAGATGAATCACTTGATTCAGAAGGATCTGGTGAGAGCTTTAAATGTCAAGAACTTTCAGCTTCCTGATTTCTGTATAGCTTGCAAGAAAGGTAATCAGACAAAGAAGTCTCATAAGGAAAAGAAAGTTAATTCAATAGAACTTCCTCTTGAACTTCTACACATGGATCTGTTCGGTCCAGTCAGTACAAAAAGCATTGCAGGCGACTTGTACTGTTTTGTGGTCACCGATGACTACTCAAGGTTCACTTGGGTAATGTTTCTGAAATCCAAATCAGAAACATTTGAATCATTCAAGGAGTTGGTAACCACACTGGAATCTCTCTACAAGCTGAAAGTTAGACAAGTACGCTCAGACAATGGAACGGAATTCAAGAACCAGTGGATGGAGGAATACTGCAAGGAAAAGGGGATTGTGCATCAATTCACTTCTGCTTACACACCTCAGATTAATGGCGTTGCTGAGAGAAAGAACAGGAGTTTGATAGAGACAGCACGGACTATGCTGGCAGACTCGAAACTGCCTATCCAATTCTGGAATGAGGCAGTGGCAAATGCATGTTATACACTGAATCGAGTCCTGATAGTCAAGCGCCACGGAAAAACATGTTACGAGCTACTACAAAGACGCAAACCGAACTTGGAGTATCTCGAACCATTTGGAGCGCCGTGCACACTTCTGAAGAAGACACAAGAGGGTAAATTCAGCGAGAAGGCAGATGAAGGCATCTTTCTAGGATACAACATACCTAACAAGCGAGTTTACAATAACTCAACAGGTCTAGTAGAAGTTTGGTGTAATGTTGATGTTCAGCGATTCACCACACCACCTACTGGCAAAGGACCTGCCTACTTCTTTGACTATGATGGATTCTTCAAGTCCTTCAACATTCCTCTCTCTCCCTCGGTTGACGAATTAGCTACACGAATGATGTATGATAGCTTGAATCCACCAACATCTAGCTCACAGGGAGAATCATCTACTCATTCAGGGGGAGTAATCCACGACAGTGACACCTCCTCTGAAAATGAAGCTGAAGAAGATACCCAGAACAGTTAGGAGGAACAGGTTCCAGTTCCTGAAAGTCCACAAGCATCTACCAGTGGTGCACCTTCGACGTTAGAGCCTCAAACTCCAACTACCTCAGATGAAGAACCAAATGTTCATCATCTTGGCTCTGAGGTAGCTGTTCCTACTACTCCAGGATCACGTTTAAACGTTTATCATCCCTTAGACAATGTCATTGGGGATGTCCGATCAGGAGTACAAACCCGAAATCAGCTATACTCAGCTGATTATGCCTCTGTTATGGAAAAGGGATATATCCATGATGGTGCCTATCGGTGTTTTGTCTCACAGGTTGAGCCAAAATATGTCAGTGAAGCACTAAATGATGAGGCGTGGGTGAGTGCAATACAAGAAGAACTTCTTCAGTTCAAGAAGTTAGGTGTATGGTCTCTGGTTGATAGACCTAAAGGTGCTAAGGTCATTGGCACCAAATGGGTTTTAAAATGCAAGAAAGATGACCAAGGGATAATTATCAGGAACAAGGCTCGACTGGTTGTTCAGGGATTTCGCCAAGTCGAGGGAATTGATTACAATGAGGTGTTTGCACCCGTGGCAAGGATGGAAGCAATTCGTATCTTCCTTGCATATGCATCGTACATGAAGATTAAAGTCTATCAATTAGATGTGAAGAGTGCATTTCTTCATCGGGAAATTAGAGAAACAGTCTATGTCAGTCAACCCGAGGGATTTGAAGATCCTTATCATCGGGATAGAGTCTACAAACTCGAAAAGGCTTTATACGGGCTTCATCAAGCTCCAAGAGCTTGGTATGAGAAACTCTCGACTCATCTTGTGAAACACGGCTTTCGCAGGGGAGTCATTGACTGCACGCTGTTCATTAAAGAAAAAGATGGCGACCTACTGCTCGTACAAATCTATGTTGATGACATAATTTTCGGTTCAAAGAACGAAGAGTTATGCAAAGAATTTGAAGCAGTTATGCAGAAAGAGTTTGAGATGAGTTCTATGGGGGAGATGAAGTTCTTTCTCGGGCTACAGGTGGATCAAACACCAAATAGGATCTTTCTACATCAGACCAAGTACGTAAGAGACATTCTAAATCGCTTTGACATGGAGAATGCATCTGCTGCCGGTACTCCACTGGCTACGAATCACGACATTGCACCTGATGAAAATGGAGACCTTGTGGATGCCACGATGTACCGAGGAATGATTGGATCCCTCATCTATCTCACTGCCTCTAGACCTGATATCATGTATGCAACATGTTTATGTTCTAGATATCAGGCTAAACCTAAGGTCAATCATCTGATCAGAGTCAAAAGGATTTTTCGCTATCTAAAGGGTACACCCACACTTGGGTTGTGGTATCCTCATGATGATGATTTTGAGCTCACGCCGTATAGTGACTCGGACTACAGAGGCTGCAAGATGAACTACAAGTCTACATCAACAGGGTGTCAATTCTTTGGGTGAAGATTAATTACCTGGCAGTGTAAGAAGCAGACATCGGTTGCAATGTCAACCTGTGAAGCCGATTATGTTGCTGCTGTAAGTTCCTGTTCACAAATCATCTGGATTCAATAGCAAATGCGGGATTACGGTTTAACGTTCCATTCTACTCCTATTTTTGTAGATAACTCTGCTGCAATTGCGGTAACTAAAAATCCGGTCCAACATCCTAAGACCAAACATATCGGTATTAAATATCACTTCATACGAGATTGTTTTGAAAAGAACTTAATTGATGTGGTAAAAATTAATACTGATTTTCAACGCGCTGACCTCTATACTAAAGCCTTTGATAAACCACGTTTTCAATATCTGCTAGAGGTCAACGGCGTTAAAAAGAGAAGTGATGTTATTCCTGATTGTTGGACCAAAAGAACCAATGAGCCAGATCAGAAAAACCTTTAAGTCCCACAGACGTCACAACAACTACTGAAGACCACAACAGCTGAAGACAACAGCTGATTACAAAGTCTGAACACAAGTACTGAAGACAAAGTCTGAAGACACAAGTGCTGAAGACAAAGTCTGAAGACACAAGTGCTGAAGAGAAAGTCTGAAGACACAAGTGCTGAAGACAAAGTCTGAAGACACAAGTGCTGAAAACAAAGTCTGAAGACACAAGTGCTGAAGACAAAGTCTGAAGACACAAGTGCTGAAGACAAAGTCTGAAGACACAAGTGCTGAAGACAAAGTCTGACGACACAAGTGCTGAAGACAAGTCTGAAGACACAAGTGCTGAAGACAAAGTCTGAAGACACAAGTGCTGAAGAGAAAGTCTGAAGACACAAGTGCTGAAGACAAAGTCTGAAGACACAAGTGCTGAAAACAAAGTCTGAAGACACAAGTGCTGAAGACAAGTCTGAAGACACAAGTGCTGAAGACAAAGTCTGAAGACACAAGTGCTGAAGACAAAGTCTGACGACACAAGTGCTGAAGACAAAGTCTGAAGACACAAGTGTTGAAGACCAAAGTATCAGACGTTGTCACAACAGCTGAAGAGGTCTTCTTCAGTAGTTGTGATGGTTTACCTTCAGTAGTTTTCTTTGTTTCAGTATTTGTAAAACAACTGAAGAGTATGTTCTTCAGTTGTTATAGTTTCAGTAGTTTCTTTTCAGTAGTTGTAATAATTGTTAACACTTAGCATTTTTGTAAGAAGATGTCAGCTTTTTGACATCTTCAGTAGTTGTGTTAACTATCAGTAGTTTGTGATAAATTCTGTTAGATGTCACTATCAAGTGACATCAGCAGACGTCACATCTCTTATATAAGAGGTGTCGACCTAATTGTAATTGTGACATTCCGTTACCACGAAAGCTAATATTGAATGAATATATCTGCAGAATTCTCTCTATCTATAACCGTTTTTGTTCTTACATTGAATATCTCTTAGTTCTTGTGAATTGTCTAATTCATTGTTAGAATTCCGCTGCTATACTCTCTAATCAATCAAACGTAGATCACTGATCCTAACACTGATGATGATCATGTGTAGTCCGATGTATGTGATGAGCCGAGTATTCAGGATAAAAGTAAATAGTAGATGTTTATGTATTTATTTACTTTTGTATTCTGTATTGAAAAACCATGTATTAAATGTTTATATTAAGTTAATGCATTTTGTTTGATAAATTACTAATGATTTAAGTGTGAAATGTGTAAATCAAACAGATCCAAATTACAAAAGAGATGAGTTTGATATTGCTCCCCTTCAGCAGGTCAAGTCTCAACTCACAATGGTTCTTGATTTGCAAGGGATTGTCAGAAGGTCAGTGAGTTATACCCCTGAAGAAGGGGAAATAATTCACGATCTATCAAACGAGCAACTGGCAGAAGTTTTCAAGCTCAATCCTGATGAAATAGTGAAAGATGCTCCGACATGTAATTCTACCTGTGATGACGAGCTAAATAACGTTTATGAAATAGAGATAGAAGATGTCACTGCAGAGCACTATCCTCAGTATGCTGACAATGAGGGCAATGTGGTTCCCAATCTGAGGTGTTAGACAAAATGGAGCAAGAGTCAGATAAGACAGAGGGAATGGCCCAAGCCTCAAAGGATGATGTTGATATCCGTAAGGCTGAATGGGCTGCATGTTTTAAAGAAGTTAGAGCCCAACGTGCTGCACCGCAGAAGGATGCCTACACCAAGATCTACAGAGTCAAGAAACATCTTAAGGTGTCAGGCAGGATTATAGCATGGGCATATTTTGATGATCTTAACGTTTATGCCGTTAAGAGGGAGAAGGGCATAGAGTACTTTAGATTTCAACATGATCTAAAGACTCTACCAAGTTTTGAGCTCAACCAGCTAGCCAAATTGAAGCTGTTGTATGCTGACCCGAGAAAGATGTCAGGCTTGTTTGAGGCTGCCCTAAAGAAAGAGTACCACACCAGGTGGATTAACTTCAGACCTCAACAACCTACAAGGTATATTAGAAGGTCTGAGATGGATGCCATTACTGGAAAACCAAAGATAGTGTTGAAGTGGAATCCTCCGCGCTCAATGTCAAGAATCCCACTCCGGGAAATGACAAAGGATTTCACACCACACTTTAAGTGGTGGTACTACGATTGGAGAACAGCAGAAGCGGTCATAGTTCTAAATAAAGAGGGCCAAATGGATACAATCAGAATATTCGACCCGATGTGGCTTACCAACTTGTCAGAAAAGGATGTCTATACACTATACAAGTGGCCACTGTTCTATGATACGCAAGATATTGTACAGGCCCTCCAGTTCCAATTGTCATAAGACTTTGCTTCACGTTTGATATTCACGCGGGAGTCACAAAAGAGGACAAGTACAAGAAATATGAGGAGGTAATGAAGAAAACAAGACATTAGAGAGATCTAGGTCCAAGGGGGAGTTTGTTGATACATGTATGTCCCTAGATCATGATATGTGATGTAATAGATCTTGTTTGGTATGATTAATGAAATGATATTGATAGTTTGTTAGTTATAATGTTTAATGTTTCATTAATGTGTAGACATGAATTGGTTAATTAGGTTAGTGATTGCTTGAATGATTACACATAATGTTTATTAATTAATACATTCAAACTTAACATAATGAAGTTCTCATGCGAATGGCTCATGCAAATGAACCATACGCATGAATAACATCACACGATTGACTCAGTCGCACGACTGAACCAGGAGACTGGATCAGTCGTACGATTGTAACATAAGATTGGCTCAGTCACACGACTGAACACTCAGTCGTACGAATGAATCAACCGCATGGCTCAATCGCATGACTGAACCATACTAATGGTTCAGTCGCACGATTGAATAATACCAACCTATAAATACAACTCAATTCGTGAAAAAGGGGGACTCTCGATCAATTACGATTCCAGACGTACCCTAGCCGTCCAGAAACCTCCCAATTCGTTCTCCAAGTTCATAGAACACATTAGATCGATTCCCAATTGATTTCTAACGTTAGTTTCAATTCTTGATTGATTCTTCGTGTGTTCTCACTGATTGGATCGCCAATCAAATAGGATTCCGCACTATTTGATCTGGTTTACACGTTAATCTCTAGGTATTTCGGTCAAATACCAGGTCCTAACAGCTCTCACTTTTGCAAGTGATTCCATCTAAGACCTCAAACATGGCAACTCAGCCCATTGACACCTCAACTAAGGCTGCCAATGAGAAGAGGAAATCCAGCAGCCAAGACCTAAAGCTGGTGGTGAGAGAGATGGCTCTGGTCCAATCCGTTCATCAGCCAAGAACCTAAAGACTAAAGATACAAAAACTGTCTAAAACATGCACCTATTTAGTCTCAAGGTCAGTCAGCTTGAATCTCAAGTGACTACCTTGCAAAACAAGGTCAATGATCAGCAACTTGAGATTTCTTATCTTAAGGAAAAACTAGCTGGAGACCTTTAAAAGGAGCTCAACCAGGAACACAAGAACCTATGAATGTGATTGACCTAACTCCTAGCTCACCTATGCAAGTGGGTGATACTACCAAAAAATGGGAGAAAGTCATTACAATCGTAGAACCTGGGAGTTCTTTAGAGAGTATGGACGTTGAGGACTCACCATCCTCACTTGCAATTGTGCACACTCAGTAACTTCCTCAAGTTCACATTGATGTGGACTCCATAGATTCCTACATACAGAGTCTGTTTGTGGATGGAATACTAAGGGCTATGTCATCTCCACCAACTTCAAATCATATCATTGGGTGGAGGTATGACAGTAACATAAGAGCCTTATCATTCTTAGAGTTCAAGGGCAGCAAGAGGTCTTCAATTTTTAGACCTTGAACTTATATGATGGTCTGGATCTAGTCAACATGCCACTTGTCAATCAAAGCCAATCAAGACAAGCTGAAAGGCTGGCTCAAAGAATCCAAGATAGGATCACTACAGAGTTTAGCTTCAGAAAGAGACTAAGGCAATTAGGTAATGCCATCGATCAACTGGATGTTGAGGCAGACCCTAAGATTAGTTTCATAGGGGATACCTTGATTGAAGGCCTAGTGGCAGAAGGTGCTTCTCAACCTTATTGAGACACCTGCTGGTGAAGGTGCTTCTCAACCTCTCTCTTGCCAGATGTAACACCCTGTTATTTATTTATTTTGAAGCCGACAAAGGAAGAAAAAGAAATAAAGTCCAAATTCGAGGGACCACACTCGCCAACGAGGGAAAGTTAAGAATGTGGTGATATTTGTAGGGAGAGGGCAGCCATTACCCCCTCTCCACACTCACATTTTCAGCATAGAGAGAAAGAAGAAGAGAAAAAGGGAGAAAAGTTGGTTCGGGTTGATTCGAGTGAGCAAAATAGTTGAGAAGCGGATCAAATCGAAGCTCTTCTTGTTATGGTCATTTGTGTGAGTTCTAGGACCCCTCTTTTAAATGTTTTTGGTCGATTTTGGGGCTGGAACACATCGGAAAACTCGTTTTTGTATGTGTGTGTATTTGACCCATTTGTATGTGCTTGTGTGTGATGCGGTTGGTGTTCGTGTCCGGGCTTGTGCATGCTTGAATGGTGTTGTGGTATGCATTCCTAAGGTTTAGGATGGTTGATTTGGGCTTAGAATGGGTTTAGATGAGCTTGGAGGTCGAAAATGGCAGATTATGTTCGGATGAACTGCATTCTGCACCAGCTAGGCTAGGCGACCGAATGGAGGCCATATAGCCAATTGAGGTGCGATTGGGGTTCATTCACATGATGTGGGTACATTCGCACGATTGAGAGTTCGTTCGCACGATTGGGAGCCTAGACGCATAAATTTCCATCTGCATTAGGTCTATTCGCATGGGACTCATCCGCATGGAGTCCATCCACACTAGTTTAATTCACACGAATGGGTGTTCATCCGCATGGTCCATTCGCATGATGCTCAGTAGCATGAGGCCATGCGACTGAAGGGTGTCCATACGCCCTAATAGGGCTGTTGCACCCGAGGAAAAGTGTAGTTTAACTTCTGACTTTCGGGGAAAGTGCAGATGTAAGTTTTTGACGTAAAGGTTTCCGTAAGTTCATGTAAGATGACTGTTGAGGCCTTAAAAAGCATGTTGGGCATGATGATGATGATGTTACATGATTATGCATGTTATGTATGTATGATGTTGCCCTGTATGATGTTGATGACTATGTATGTTATGTTCCTTATTATGATGTATGTTTATCTTTCCAAACATTACATAAGCATAAGAAATTCAAGACATATTACATTAAGATCCAAATCTAGGTACATATGTATCAACAAACCCCCCTTGGACCTAGATCTATCTATCGTCTTACCTTCTTCATAACCTCCTCATACTTCTTGTACTTCTCCACTCTTGTGACTCCTGCATGTATTTCAAATGCAAAGCAGAGTCGTATCACATTTTGGAATTGGAGGGCTTGTACAATATCCTGCGTGTCATAAAATAGTGGCCACTTGTATAGAGTGTAAACATCGTTAGCTGACAAGTTGGTAAGCCACATCGGGTTGAATACCTTGATACTATCCATTTTGCCCTCTTTGTTCAGAACTTTGATAGCTTCTCCTGTTCTCCAATCATAGTACCACCATTTGAAGTGAGGAGTGAAGTCCTGTGGCATCTCCCGTAGAGGGATCTTTGACACTGTTCGTGGAGGACTCCACTTCAGCACTATCTTTCACTTTCCAGTGATGGGATCAACTTCAAAACGTCTGATATACATCGTAGGTTATTGAGGTTTGAGGTTGACGCACCTGGTGTGGTACTCTTTCTTCAGAGCAGCCTCAAACTAGCCTGACATCTTTCTCGGGTCAGCGTATAACAGCTTTAGTTTAGCCAGCTGGTTGAGCTCAAAACCAGGTAGAGTCTTTAGATCATGTGAGAATCTAAAATACTCAATACCTTTCTCTCTCTTTTCCGCATATACATTAAGATCATAAAAATGTACCCACACAATAATCTTGCCTGACACCTTGTGATGTTTCTTCACATTATAGAGCTTGGTGTAGATATTCTGTTTAGGAGCAGCGCGTTGGGATTGGATCTCCTCAAAACAAGCAGCCCATTCAGCCTTTCTGATATCAACATCAGGGTTTGAGGCTTGGGCTTGTCCTTCAACCTTCTCGGACTCTTGCTACATCTTATCTAGTATCTCAAATGTATCACCGACTAGGGAGTCACCCAATTGGGGATCGCATTTCCCTCTTTGTCAGTGTACTCGAGATAGTGCTCTGCAGTCTCGTCCTCTATCTCTATTTCATCAATGTCGTTCAGCTTGTCATCACTGGTTTCTATAAAGGTTGGAGCGTCCTTGACAATCTCATTGGGATTGAGCATGAACATTTATGTAATTTGCTCATTAGTGAGATTATGAATGATCTCTCCTTCTTCAGGAGTGTACATTATAGATCTCCTGACTATACCCTGCAGATCAAGAATCATTGTGAGCTGAGTCTTGATCTGTTGGAGGGGAGCGACATCATGTTCATCCTTTTGGTAATTTGGATCTGCTAGATTTAAACATGTAACACACCAATCGTTAGTAAATAATCAAAACAGAACTGTTAAACATTTAAAATAAACATCCATTACATAAGTTTAGTACAAGATTCCAATACAAATGATTTCAATAACATAAATAACTAAACATTACTCTTATCCTGTATCCTCTGCTCTTCTGCTACCGGGGCGGATGTGGAGGCACCCTGATCTTGAGTTCTTTTGGTCCTCCGTTCGCTTGCAGAAGTAGCACCCACAGCAGATGCATCCTCATCATTATCATCAACTTCATCAACATCATTAGCATCATCAACATCATCAGCAACATTTGTATTGTCCTCATGTCATCACCATCATCATCATCATCATGACTGTCATCATCACCATCATCTCCATATCTCTCCTTGATCTTTAAGGGCTCTTCCTTTGATCCCTTTAGCCGTAGCATGATGGTCGATTTGGTGGTCTCCAACTCCTCTATCCTTTTAGCTGCTTGAGCATGCTGCTCCCGGAGTTGGGACATCTCTACGCACTATGCATCCATCAGCTTGGCTTGCTGCTCTATCTGCTGTGCCTGCTGAGATATCTGCATAGATTGAGCAACAGTAAGGTCTACTAGTAGTCGAATCTGAGCAGTCTTCTCGTCATCGGCAGCCAATAGCTTCATCACCATACGATTAAGTGCTGAGAGCTGTTCCTCTACCCCACTAGGAGGTAGAGTGGATCCTGATGTATATGGAGAGGAGGATGATGGTGCCGCTGGATGGCTAGTGGTGGTGGTGGTGGCAGTGGTGAAGATTGGGGGTAATATAGATGAAGGTGCTAGTGTGGGTGTGGTAGTAGTGGTGGTAGGTGGAGTGGGTATGGTAGTAGTGGTGGTAGGTGGAGTGGGTGTGGTAGTAGTGGTGGTAGGCGGAGTGGTGGTAGTGGTGGTGGTGGTTATGAAGGTCATTTTTCTCTTCTTCTTCTTCAGGTCGTGGGGTTGAGCCATCCTTTTCTTCCTCGATCCTTTCAAGGAGGATGCTCCCCCTGAAACATGGCTTGGCTGATCAGGAGCAAATGTGGGATCCGTGTCAGTCTCCCCAGATCCGCCAGGGCGTTCACCAACCGCCCGGAGCCCTCTCTCGGTGGCAAAAACCTTGCTGCCCACCGTTCAAGTCAGAGGCTCCTCAGCAGTATCCTCCTCCTCATCAGGCATGAAGCCCTGATGGAATCCTGCAGCCTCTGCTCCATCATGGGTAGAGGCCGGAGTGCTATATCGGTAGTGGGGGCCCTTGGTTGAGTGGCCCTGCATCTCCACCATCACCGCTGTCATTATCGTTGGAGTCATCCTCCAAGAGCTGTAACTGCTCTACATCAGAGTCAGTGTCTACGTGATGCCACTTGCGCCTCCCTGGTGCCACGTAGTCCACCTTGGCCAGATGGCCTATAAGTCTCTTTACTGGGGCTTGACCTGCTTTCCCCGGTAAACCCTCATATGACCCAATGTCGTATCATCCATAATCTCTAAAGCCACAGCGTTATGGCTCTCTTTTGGCAGCGAGGGCAGCTTCTCGTCAAAAATCATCTGTAAGAACCTAGGGTACATGCAGAAAACCTCTTTGCCCTTCGCCGCCAAGTTCTCTATAAGGTAAGAGAAGATCATGCTCGAAAACTGAAGGGGTGGTTCAGCACCAGTGCCACGTAGGTATTTTGTTTCTGGTCTGAGAGGTCGTCAAACCCACCCCTTCGTGAAGCTATGCACTTCAGGATGACGTGTGCCAAGTACTTATACTGGGGGCACAGGTTGCTCTTTTTAAGCACACCTGAGTTTATGTCCCCAGAGTACTTAATCCTCATGAAACACCTTCTCACCGTCAGTGGGTGAAGTCTGGTGGGTGATCAGTATCGTCTCCCAACTCAAGTACCCACTGAATGTCTGCAGCGATAATCTCTATATCCATGCCACAAACAGAACTCCGTATGCTGTACGGCTCACGTGATCGATCAACAGATGCATTCTCCTAGAAGGCCTGTTGTATAGACCTGTAGGGAGTGCATGGAGTAGAAATGGCCTTGTGGATCCTTGATCGCTTGAGAAAAGCGATGATCTCTGCAAACACGGCACCATTCCGAGTTGTGGAGTCCAGGCGAGCACAAATGTTGTGCTTGGGGTTGATAGACCATCTATCAGCCATTGATATGTAACACAAGACACATAGACATTAGTTTTCCACACGAGACAAATCAATCTTAATTAACTTATTGAATTCATCCTGGTTCATTCATGCGATTGAACCATGCGACTGTGTTCAGTCCGTCGAATAGGCATGCGACTGGATTTAGTCGGGTGACTGAGTATGCGATTGAGTTCAATCGGGTGACTGACCCAGCGATTGATTCAGTCGGCCGACTGAGCTCATTCGTATGATCCATTCGACTGATTGAGCCATTCGACTAGCTAAATCGTGCGATTGGAGTTCAGCCTGGTGTCCAGTCGCATGACCCACTATTTGGTTGACTTAGATTTGAATTTTAACCAAGACTTGAAATTAGGTGTCGTGCACCGGTTCTTTAGACTCACATTCACTTAACTAATGACCTAATAACTTTAATTTTAACATTTTGTTTAGTTTAGGTAGGTTATTAGTCCTTTAAAGGTTCGGTTCTTGTGAGGATGAATTTCACAGATTAGGCACCATTCCTCCAGATTTCGGTGAGATTTCAACTCCTCTTACCTGTATAATCACACACAATTGTCAGAAAATCAATGGAAGTATGAAATCTTGGTCTGATGAAAATTTGGTAGAGTAACGGTAGGCTACGCGAAATAAGGGCGATTAGGGGTGATGAGTTGAATGCGATCGACTGGGCCCTATTTATACAGAATCTGAGTTCAATCGGCCAACTGGACCCATTCTCTCTGTTCATTCGGGCGAAAGGACCTCAGTCATGCGATTGACTCAGTCGCTCACATTCAGTCGCCCGACTGGAGTTCAGTCGGGCGACTGACTCATTCGCATACTCTCATTCGGTCAAATGGGTCATTCTGATAAGCCATTCGGGCGAATGGTTCATACTCATGTCCATTCGGCTGTTTAGTACATGAGTATGGTCCATTCGTGTGATTGATCCATACTCATGGTCTATTCATGCGAATGGGTCAGACTCATGGATTTGACTTTAATACCCTTCCATACTTTTATCTTTTGATTAAACATTATGAGCATTTGATCATCTCAGACATGATCATTTTAACTTGAAAAACTTTTGACCACCTCAGACGTGGTCCTTTTAAAATACTTTGTCACCTCATGCGTGACCTATTTTTATTTGAAAGCACATGTGGTCACCTCAGACGTGACAGTTTAGATGATAAGGTTCCCTATCAACTTCCATGACGTAGTCTGATATTAAACACTCTGAAATTGACAAAATTTAAAGAAAAATAAAAGAAATAACACTGAAACTTAAAACTAATACATGTTTTTGTGTTTTTTTGTGAGGGTTAAATCCTAAGATGTAAATCTAAGGAGTTCTTTTTCTGAAAAAGATAGCTTCAATTCATTTAAACCATACGTGGACCAATTCAATTTGGAATCATACATGATATTCAAATCGTTTAGGACAAGTTATCTAAAACCTTTGATGCTCTATTCTTGTTTTCCATGTAGAGTCATTTAGCAAATTTAGGAAATCATACTAGTACTATTAGGTCCCCACTCTGATTTGAACTTTCAAGAATTGTAGCCACAATGATTGTCAGTATACTTGTCTTCTTAAATCCATACACAGACTTTCAACACAGATTGGTGATGGTTTAACGTTTGTTTATTTCAACAAGCATTTGTGGATCCCACACTTATATGGTAATCAACATTCCTCAGAAGATTTTTGAGCGGTCTCAGGATAGTATTCAAGAAGAAACTATTCATAGAACTTTCAAAGAGAAGCCAAGCCTCAGGTCAGTGCCACCGCACAGCAGAGAGACGGCAAACACGATGAATTCTAGAATATATAGGTTATGCTTATCCTCAGGTCAGTGCCACCGCACAGCAGAGAGGCACATAACCTATCTTCTTATTTGAGCAATTTTATTCTTTTTGCATAGATCTCACCAACAACATAGGTTATCAGTTTGATTGTATTTGTATTTTTTTATGTGCTTTTGCTCATGCTTTGGTCTTACGCACACATTCGTGGCGTTTATTTTGCTCGTCACCCCTTATTGGAATCTTGTTGATTGTGTTAACCAGGGATAAGGTGTTACCCACAGCTAGTCAAACATTTTAGTTTAATCTTGAGATCACCAAAAAGGTCTAGTCATCTATTATGTTGAATCTACCGACATATCATATGTGGTCTAGCAACCTCTACGTCTACTTTCTTTGTGTTACCTTAGTAGTAGCTAGTTTATCTATCATATTTCCTTTTATTTTTCTCAGACTACACAGATTTATACTTGAGCTTTGCATCATTTTCAAATTAAATTTTAAAGTCTCAAATGATTTGCTCCTGTGTATTATCATATTCCAAAGATTGAATCGGATACGATCTTAATTTTATCAGCTACCTCTCCTCCTCCCTCATTTTTTTTCTATCTAAACCTATTCTCCCCCTAAAATTTTAAAACCGTAATGGATTAGCATTATAGGATTTTAATAGGCAAAACAATAACACCAATTTTAATTAACCAACTTAAAATTAAGCAAATAAATAAAAAATTGAAAAAAATTAAAAGAAAATTACACGACACATCGGACTACACATGGTCATCTTCAGGAATGACCTCACTTTTCTTTTTAACGTCGTTGACCTCTAACAAATATAGAAAACGTGGTTTGTCAAAAGCCTTTGTATAGAGGTCAGCGCGTTGAAAATCTGTGTTTATTTTTATCACATCGATTAAGTTCTTTTCAAAGCAATCACGTATAAAGTGATATTTAATCCCGATGTGTTTGGTCTTTGGATGTTGGACCGGGTTTTTAGTAACTGCAATTGCAGTTGAGTTATCAACAAATATAGGAGTAGAAGAGAATTTCAAACCGTAATCCTCCATTTGCTGTTGAATCCATATGATTTGTGAACAGCAACTTGCAGCAGCAACGTATTCGGCTTCACAGGTTGACAATGCAACCAAGGTCTGCTTCTTACACTACCAGGTTACTAATCTTCTCCCAAAGAACTGACACCCTGCTGATGTAGACTTGTAGTTCATCTTGCAGCCTCCATAATCTGAGTCGATATACGCCGTAAGCTCAAAGTTATCATCATGAGGATACCAGAACCCAAGTGTGGGTGTACCCTTACATAACAAAAAATCCTTTTGACCCCAATAAGATGGTTCACTTTAAGCTTTGCCTGATATCTTGAACATAGACACGTAGCATACATGATATCAGGTCGTGAGGCAGTGAGATACATTAGAGATCCAATCATCCCTTGGTACATAGTGGCATCCACTAGATCACCATTCTCGTTGGGTGCTACGTCATGATTTGTAGCAAGAGTAGTTCCAGCTGTAGAAGCATTCTCCATGTCAAACCAACTAAGAATATCACCTACATACTTGGTCCGATGTAGGAAGATCCCATTTGGTGTCTGATCCACCTATAACCAAGAAAGAACTTCATCTCTCACATTGCACTCATCTCAAACTCCGCCTTCATTACTACTTCAAACTCTTTACATAATTCTTCATTCTTTGATCCGAAGATTATGTCATCAAAATAGATTTGTACCAGCAGTAAATCTCTATCTTTTTCCTTAATAAACAGTGTACAGTCAATGACTCCCCTGCGAAAACCATGTTTCACAAGATGTGTCGAGAGTTTTTTATACCAGGCCCTTGGAGCTTGATGAAGCCCGTATAGCGCCTTGTCAAGTTTGTAAACTCTGTCCTGATGATATGGATCCTCAAATCCCTTGGGTTGACTGACATACACTGTTTCTCGGATCTCACCATGAAGGAACACACTCTTCACATCTAGTTGATATACTTTGATATTCATATACGATGCATAGGAAAGGAAGATGCGGATTGCTTCCATTCTTGCCACGGGTGCAAACACTTCATTGTAGTCAATAACCTCAACTTGTCAAAAACCCTAAACAACAAGCCAAGCCTTGTTTCTGATGATCACTCCTTGATATCTTTCTTGCATTTCAATACCCATTTGGTGCCAATGACCTTAGCAGCTTTAGGTCTATCCACTAGAGTCCATACACCCAACTTCTTGAACTAAAGAAGTTCTTCTTGCATGGCACTCACCCATGCCTCATCATTCAGGGCTTCACTAACATACTTTGGCTCAAACTGAGACACAAAGCAATGATAGGCACCATCATGAAGGTATCCCTTTTCCATCACAGAGGCATAATCAGCTGAGTACAATTGATTTCTGGTCTGAACTCCTAATCTCACATCTCCTATGACATTATCCAAAGGATGATAGACGTTTATATGTGAGCCGGAGTTGTTGGAACAACCACCTCAGAATCAAGATTGTGAACATTTGGTTCTAGATCTGAGGCTATAGGAGTCTGAGGTTCAGAAGGCTCAGAAGCATCACTAGCAGATGCTTGTGGACTTGTGGTAGTCGGAACGTGTTCATCCTGGTTGTTTGGATCATTTTCCATATTTTCTTCATCAGAGGAAGAGTCACTCACATCAAGTGCTCCCCCTGAGTTGGTAGATGATTGACTTTGTGAACCGGATGGTGTTGAATCTTAAGACGGTGTGTTCAAGACATCGTACATCATCTTATTTGCCAACTCGTCTTCGGAAATGGTGAGAGGTATGTTGAAGGACTTGAAGAATCCATCATAGTCAAAGAAATAAGCAGGCCCTTTTCCAGCAGGTGGTGTGATGTATCTCTGAACATCAACATTACAACACACCTTTATTTGACCTATTGAGTTGTTGTAAACTCTCTTGTTTGGTATGTTGTATCCTAAAAAGATCCCTTCATCTACCTTCTCGCTGAATTTCCCTCCTGAGTCTTCTTCAGCAGGGTGCATGGAGCTCCAAACGGGTCGAGATAATCTATGTTAGGTTTACGTCGTTGTAGTAACTCATAACACGTTTTTCCATGGCGTTTAACTACCAGAACTCTATTGAGCGTATAACATGCATTTGCAACTGCCTCATTCCAGAATTGAATGGACAGTTTTGAGTCTGCTAGCATAGTCCGTGCGGTCTCTATCAAGCTGCGATTCTTCCATTCAGCAACACCGTTCATCTAACGAGTGTAGGCAGAGGTAAATTGATGCACAATTCCCTTTTCCTTGCAGTAGGCCTCCATCCACTGATTCTTGAACTCGGTTCTGTTGTCTGAACGCTTGTGTACTTTCAGCTTGTATAGGATTCTAGTGTAGTTACTAATTCCTTTAAGGATTCAAATGTTTCTGATTTGGACTTCAGAAACATTACCCAAGAGAATCTTGAGTAGTCATCAGTAACTACATAGCAGTACAAGTCGCCTGTAATGCTTCTTGTACTGACTGGACCAAACAGATCCATGTGAAGAAGCTCAAGAGGTAGTTCTATGAAATGAACTTTCTTTTCCTTATGAGATTTCCTTGTCTGTTTGCCCTTCTTGCACACAATACAAAAATCAGGAGTTGGAAGTTTTTGACGTTCACTCCCCTCACTAGATCGTTCTGGATCAAGTGATTCATCTTCCTTGGATTTATGTGTCCCATTTTCCTATGCCAGGAGATGGAGTCCTTTTCAGTAGCTTTGGACAAGAAGCATTGAACTTCACGATCCGTTGTGGAGGCCTTTGAAAGATCCAGGACATAAAGATCATTATATCTTGAAGCAGACATTAGAACTTGATCCTTCGGGATCACGTAGTCCTTCTTCGGAATGTAGCACTTCTTGTTTTCAAAGACTACTTTGAAGCCTTTATCACATATTTGAGAAACAGAAAGTAAGTTATTCTGTAGTTGTTGGACAATTTACCTTATCAAACTTAACTTTCGGATTTCCCACTTCTCCTTGGGTCGTGATGTACCCTCCTTTGTTTCCAAAAAATGAAACAGGCCCTCCTTTGATTTGTCTGAGGTTTGATAAGAGAGCTCTGTTCCCCGTCATGTGCCTGGATGCTCTGCTATCTACAATCCACGTGTTAGTCTCATCACTATAGCAAACACCCTGCACATTCAATGAAAACTTTAGTTCATGTTAGGGTTTCCCTGAGGCATCACATATCATAAACTCAAACCATTGACCATTTGAGGTTGAGGGAAGCTCTGATGTATATTTGTTCTTATTTTCAGACGCTGAGGTGGATTTTTCTTTCCATAGACCAGCTTTGTGTAAGGCCTGTTTGTGATAAACAGACGACTGGCTAATGGGTTGAACTGTGGGTCACTATCCCTTTTAGGAGGCGTCACTAAGTTCCTCTTAAAAGATCTAGGAAGATCAACTTTCCTCCTCAGTGTCTGATAATAAGGACAATGAAATGCAATGTGACTGTACTCTCCACAATTGTAGCAGGATCTGCTTTCAACTTTATGGTTTAATTGTTTTTGTGGAGAGGTAGGTGTCACACGGTTGACCTTATTTTGTTTAGATTGAGACACTTCTTTGTCAGATGTATGGTCGGGTTTTACAAACTTAATTGTTTTACCTGGTTTTACATCTTTTATTTCTTGTTTACCTGGACTTTCACATGATGTGCGTGATTGATTAGGTTTAATAGTCTTTTTGGGTTCAGATTTGACTTTGTTAGAACCAGATTTTAAATTGACCCTTTCAAACTCTTTTTCCAGGTTAACAAAAGGCATCTTTCCTTTTGCCTCTGAAGTGGACTCCTTTTGTTTAGTGCCAGATGCGATTGATTTACTTGTGGTATCTGGGTCACTAACAAGAGGAGTGCTCACCACATGATTCTTGATGGGGTTATTATTAATTGTTTACTTTTGGTGTTCATCAAGGTCTGAGGTGGTGGTGGAACCACTTTGTATCCTAATCCCTCCCCATTGTTTCTTTCTCTCACTAAGTGTTGGAAAATGTGAGATGAGCTTGTCCAAGTGTGCAGTTTTTGTTTTAAGGAGTTGACTTTTACTTCTAAAACAGCTTTCTGCTTCTTAGTGTCCTTTAGGGATTAAGATAGTACCTAATGTCATTAGCTTGGTTAAAGGCAACTACTTCTGTTTCCCTAAGCTGTTTGTTCAAAAGGTCTATCTTTTCCTTGTAACTGTGCTTATTTTGTTTAAAAACTCTATTAGCTTCAGTGCACAGTTCCAGATCCTTACTAAGCTATCATTATGATCTAATAACCTAGCAAATTTTAAATCTATGCTTTCTCTAAATTTATTACAATCAGAACAAGCATGATTATTAAACAACTAGTCAGTAGTACTTACCTGAGATGTTGAAAAGGAATCAGCCATGTGTGCAGAATCTGTTGTCTCTGGTTCTGGTGATTCTGACTTTGATGCAGATTTTTCTTCTTCAGGCAGGTGGTTGACCACAGGTGCAGTGTCTTCAGAATTTGACATCGCGAGCTCTACTGCTATGTCTCCTTCGCTAGCGGAATCCATCAATGTCCTCCACACTAGCTATGTTGGACTCTCTTGTGTGATGAACCGAAAGCTCCGGTCCTGTCCTTCATCATCGTTAGGAGTCAAGGCTTTCAGATCCTTGCTTGATGAAGTAGAACTACTAGTTGTGGCGTTGTCCTGACAATTGAAGGACGAGAAAGGATTGCCATTACCAGTCTTCTTTGGCTTCACACACTCCCGTTTGAAGTGCCCTTTCTCACCACAGTAGAAACAGGTGACCTTTGACTTGTCAAAGCTAAAAGTCGTGTCCTTGGTTGCAACCAAGTTCTGTCCGGTTTTTTTGACAAACTTCTTAGCTCGTCAGATAGCACTTGCTAAGGCCCATATAATATCCATTCGTTCTAACTCCATCCATCCACCTGTTCGTAATCCTCATCTGCCAGGTGGCAATTTCCTATCTTTCCAGCAATTAGTCCATCATAGGAGTGGACTACAGCAGCTAGGAGGTCCATGTGTTCTCTGCCACCTCAACAGTCACGTTACCAAAGTTATCGGTCTTCAATTTTGCTGCATTGGCTTCAAGTATAATATACTGGGTACCAGATGACCCTGACGTTTTGGATCCTGAAGTAGATACTTGTGCTGGACTTGCTGAGCTTGAGATGAAAGCAGTCTGCAGTGGTGCTCTAGATGTCTGACCAGAGGAGTCACGTTGTAGAGTAGGATTCTGGTCGAAGCTTGCCTTTTGTGCTCTATACTTCATCCTAAGCTCCTCCTCTCTCAGTTTCAGATTGAAGTCATTTATGTCTAACTTCGAGAGCATCCATTCTATCTGAGATTAGAAATGAAGGAAGATCATTTCTCTGGTAATCCATCTGCAAAGTTGGATACCTTATCCTCCATCGACGTAGTTACTCCATGAGTGTGCATCTCACTCATCAAGTGGTAGAATCTGTCGATCACATTGTCCAGGCCTTCCTTTCCATTGAAGAGAAGTTGTCAAACTCCTTCTTCAAAGCTTTGGCCTTAATGGCCTTGAGTGAGGCATTTCCGTCATACCTCTTCTCCAACACATCCCATAATTTCTTTGCTTGAGTATACTCCGAGTACTGATGGAAGATATCCTTCAGAATAGACTGGGTAAGCAAAGCGTATACTTTCTTCTCAGCGTTGTGGTTTACCTTTTGTGCACCAGACATGCCACTTAATGTAAGTTTGACACCGTCAGCTCCAACAGGCATGTTGTACCCCGATTCTATTGCCTCCCACAAATTTGTATCTACTCCATTTAAGTAGATTTTGAAACGTTGCTTCCATTGTGGGTAGTCGTCTAACGTGATAAGCTTCGGGGGCTTATTATGAATTCCCACTTTGTTCTCCAACAGTAGTAGATTCTGAATACGAGTGTCTCTACTTGCTGTGTATACTGAAAACTGGTCCTCCATTTCACTTAACTTTACTATTTAACAAACTGTTTATGTGTGCAATGAAGGTATCCGATTGGGCTTATTCGGGCGATTGAACTAGGCGAATGGTTCAATCGTGCGACTAAACTAATGCGGATGAGTCAGTCGTCCGAATGAACTAATGCGGATGAACAGTCCGAATAGGATTCACAGTCGTACAAATGAAGGTACGAATGAGTCCAATCGTGCGTTTGTAGAATGCGAATGAACTCAGTCGTGCGATTGAGCCAATCGTGCGACTGAACCTACTGAAGTTTGAAAATTCGTAGGTTAAACGTGTTTTAGCCGCAAAAACTCGAATTTGCACAAACCCTAATTTTCGTATGCCGGAAAAACTAAACTTTATGGGCAGGAAACGTCTAAGACTCCGTTTGACACAAAAAGATGGCGTTTTTAGTGAAAAACACATTTTTTGTATCAAAAATGATTGAATCAACCGTAATCAAGAGCCAAGGCTCTGATACCACTTGTTAGGGATCGTGTACTTAACGATGTACTAACTGATTAACATGTATAGCGAACCAAATAGTGCGGAATCCTATTTGATTGGCGATCCAATCAGTGAGAACGCACGTAGAAACAATTATGTGATTGAATCTAACGTTAAGAATCGATTATGAATCGATCTAATGCGAACTAAGAACTTGGAGTATGATCTTAGAGGTCTCTGGACGGCTAGGGTACGTCTGGAGCCGAAGTGTGTATGCTGCTTACGTTTTTCCACGAATTAGGTGGTATTTATAGGTTAGGGTTGCTCATTCGGGTGACTGAACCATTAGCATGGTTCATTCGTGTGATTGAGCCATGCGGTTGATCCATTCGCACGACTGAGTGTTCAGTCATGCGACTGAGTTAGTCGCATGAAGTTGTTCAGGCGTATGGACTATTTAGGCGCATGGACACTCAGTCGTATGGCCATTCGGACGCATGACCACTGTAGGGGCGCATGGTCCAGTCGGAAGCATGAGAACTTCACTTAACCAAGTTTGAATATATTCATTATTATAACATTATGCATATCAATTCAAACAATCACAAACCTATATAATCTAGTCAATATTTGTTACACAACTCATTAATGAAATATTAAACATTATAAATCACAATCAACATTCTCATTTCATTAAGTACCCAAACATTACATAAGCGTAAGACATTCAAGACATATTACATTAAGATCCAAATCTAGGTACATATGTATCAACAAAGCTTTTTCATTAAAACTTCCGAGGATAATTTACCTTCGGAAGCTTTTTGACTTCCAAGAAAACTACTTTTTGAGCAAAGGCAAACTACTTTTTCAGATGTGAGACCGACATCCAGATTTCAAAGTTTATACTCTTTTATTACACTCTATTTGAAATCCTTTTTTACATATTAACACAACAGTTTCCCCCCTTTCTATCATCTCCTTCTTCCTCCAGACCTAAAACCCTAAATTTCTCTCTGAAATTACTTTCTTTCTTCATCCTTAAGCTTCCACAAAATGGTCAACCTTAACCGCAGAAATGATCCAAACTTTGCCATGCAATTACACAGGCAACATAACCAAGTTGCTCTGTTACACTCTGAGAAAGATCCTCATTTCTCAGAGGTTTGCCGTTTCTTAATTCTATCAAACTACTTCACCTCCCTAACCATTGATTCTACTCTTTATGAGGATCAACTGCTAGAATTTAGGGAGACCTGCCAAGAGGTCATCATGGATGGGGAGAAGGCACTTTCTGTCAGAGTGCAAGGGAGAAAAATCTTCATCACTCCAGCCATCATCAACATGCATCTTCAGCTAGATGATGACGAAGGTGAGGTGTTCTTTCCCAAAGAAGCTGTTAACTAGTCCTTCGAGCAGATGGGCTATGAGGGAGATTTTTGTGTCAAGACCTTCAGGAAAGGGAAGGTCTCGTCCTTATGGAAATTCCTGCTACATGTGGTTATCCATAACTTATCAAACAAGCATGGAGGATTGGACCATATTCCTGAGGATCTCTCCTCATTGTTCATGGGATGGTTCAGGGAGTCAAGTTCAGGTACTCTCAGTTTGTTTATATTAATTTGCTTGCAAACTTGGACTCCTTAGAGTACTATATGTTCCCTAGATATGTTCAATACATTCTTAACTGTGAACTGGGCTCACAGTTAAGGGGAACATGTAATACTCTTAAATTGGGACAGATGAAGCCTGACATCTTTAAAATATTGAGAAGCCACTATTGGCTTCTCTGGGGTAGAAACAACCCTTGTCCCAAAAATGTTAGAGCTCATTGCTCAAGGTGACAACCTAGCAGCATGAGCTAGTGTTGAACCCACACCTTCTACATCCTAACCACCTCAACAACCACAAATCACCCTCACCTACCAAAGAAAACACAAACAAACCCCTACGAAGACTATTCAGTCTGTGCAGGTCCACATATACTCACCCACACAGGAAGAAGTGGACACTGGAGCTCCCACTTCTCTTGAGGAGTAGACCACTCCCATTCCTTCAATAATCAGTGCTGAGGTTCCTAATGCTCAGCCTGATGAGCTCATAAGCCCAACTGCCTTAAGTCATCACTCTGAGTCTCAACACTCAAGCGATCAACCTTCAAGGGACAGTTACCATCCCCAACCTTTGGACTTAAACCAACCAATCCCCAACCTTGACTTCTACACTGATGAAGATTTAGGTTTCAGTGAGTATCATGAGTCTCTCTTCTTTCCCCAACTCAAAGAGAGATGAGTGCTCCTGAGTCTCCTACTTCTAGTCCACATCAGTTACTCCCCAATGAGGTGGAAACTTCTGAACCTGTTCAGGATGTCCATATGGAAGATGCTCTCACTTTTGCAAGTGATTCTATCTTTAAGACCTCAACCATGGCAACTCAGCCCATTGACATCTCAACTGAGGCTGCCAATGAGCAGAGGAAATCCAGCAGCCAAGAACCTGAAGCTGGTAGTGAGAGAGAGGGCTCTGGTCCAATCCTCTCATCCCTCAATGATTCTTCTGATGAAGATAAAGGGAATTTAAGACTAAAGATGCAAAAACTGTCTAAAACATGCACCTATTTAGTCTTAAAGGTCAGTCAGCTTGAATCTTAAGTGACTACCTTACAAAACAAGGTCAATGATCAGCAACTTGAGATTTCTTATCTTAAGGAAAAACTAGCTGGGAGACCTTTAAGAGGAGCTCAACCAGGAACACAAGAACCTATGAATGTGATTGACCTAACTCCTAGCACACCTAAGCAAGTGGGTGATACTACAAAAAAGGGGAGAAAGTCATTACAATCACAGAACCTGGGAGTTCTTCAGAGAGTATGAACGTTGAGGACTCACCATCCTCACTTGCAATTGTGCACACTCAGCCTCAAGTTCACATTGATGTGGACTCCATAGACTCCTACATATAGAGTTTGTTTGAGGAAGGAATAGTAAGGGCTATGTCATCTCCACCAACTTCAAATCACATCATTGGGTGGAGGTATGACAGCAACAGAAGAGCCCTTATCATTCTTAGAGTTCAAGGGCAGCAAGAGGTCTTCAATTTTTAAACCTTGAACTTCTATGAAGGTCTAGATCTAGTCAACATGCCACTTGTCAATCAAAGCCAATAAGCTGAAAGGCTAGCTCAAAGAATCCAAGACAGGATCACTGCAGAGTTTAGCTTCAGAAAGAGACTAAGGCAATCAGGTAATGCTATCAATCAACTGGATGTTGAGGCAGACCCTAAGATTATTTTCATAGGGGAAACCTTGACTGAAGGCCTAGTGGCAGAAGGTGCTTCTCAACCTCTCTCTGGCCAGATGTAACACCGGGTTATTTATTTATTTTAAAGCCGACGAAGGAAGAAAAAGAAATAAAGTCCAAAGTTGAGGGACCAAACTCGCCAACGATGGAAAGTAGAGAATGTGGTGATATTTGTAGGGAGAGGGAGACCATTACCCCCTCTCCACACTCACATTTTCAGCATAGAGAGAAAGAAGAAGAGAAAAAGGGAGAAAAGTTGGTTCGGGTTGATTAGAGTGAGCAAAATCGTTGAGAAGCAGGTCAAATCGAAGCTCTTCTTATTATGGTTGTTTGTGTGAGTTCTAGGACCCCTCTTTTAAATGTTTTTGGTCGATTTTAGGGCTGGAACACATCTGAAAACCCGTTTTTGTATGTGTATGTATTTGACCCATTTGTATGTGCTTGCGGGTGATGTGTTTGGTGTTCGTGTCCGGCTTGTGCATGCTTGAATGGTGTTGTGGTATGCATTCCTAAGGTTTAGGATGGTTGATTTGGGTTTAGAATGGGTTTAGATGAGCTTGGAGGTCGAAAATGGCAGATTAGGTTAGGGATGAACTGCATTCTGCACCAGCTAGGGCTAGGCGACCGAATGGAGGCCATACGGCCGATTGGGGTTCATTCGCATGATTGGGGTCCATTCGCATGACAGAGAGTTCGTTCACACGATTGGGAGCCTAGACGCATAAATGCCCATCCGCATTAGTTCCATCCGCATTAGGTCCATTCGCATGGGACTCATCCGCATGTAGTCCATCCGCACTAGTTTAATTCGCATGAATGGGTGTTCATCCGCATTGGTGTTCATCCACATTGGTCCATTCGCATGATGCTCAGTCGCATGGACGCCATGCGACTGAAGGGTGTCCATACGCCCTAATAGGGCTATTGCACCCGAGGAAAAGTGTAGTTTAACTTCTGACTTTCGGGGAAAGTGCAGATGTAAGTTTTTGACGTAAAGGTTTCCGTAAGTTCATGTAAGATGATTGTTGAGGTGATGACTGTGTATGTTATGTTCCTTATTACGATGTATGTTTATCTTTCAAGTGGCTTTACGTGTTACGTTAATGAACGAAATGAAAGTAGTATGTAATGTAAAGTGAAAGATAAAGAAAAAAGAAACATGAAGTAAGAATGCATGCATTAATGAAAGATGAAAGTAAAGGTGTTAGCCCAACGGTGTGCGGGTTCGCTACCCCAGGAGGATGCACATCGGGGTCTTTCTTTATGATTGACCATTTGTATAGCCCCATTGTTGCATACCCTAGGTACTGCGATCAGAGGTGCGATGCACCGTTATAGTTGGTCTATGATAGACCTAGGTCCAGTACCAAGAATAGCCGGGTATTGCACATAGCAGTGGTACACATAAACTCTACCCTAGGTACTGTGACCAGAGGTGCGATGCAACGTTATAGTTGGTCTATGTTAGACCTAGGTCTAGTATCAGAGAATAGCTGCGTAAAGTTCATGGTGGAAGGAAAAGAAAGAAGTAATGATGAAAGATTGAAAGCATGAAAGATTAAAGAAGATAATAATGACATTATCAATGTGTACGTATGTTGTATGATCACATGAAAGTAAAGAACGGTTTTAACGAAAGAAAAGTATGTTTTATTTTATAAAACTAGAACTCACTCAGCAACGCTGACTTTGATGTGTTTCCAGTTGGCAGGTAATGATTGCTGAGGATGGCACGAGGAGGCTACTCAGCTCTTTTAGGATGGCATCCATTTATATAATGCTTTTGTGATATAATGCAACAATGTATTTTGTAACTGATTAACGATGTATTATTTTGCAAAAGTTTCTATATTGAAATGAAATGTCATTTTTGAATGTTTCCGCTGCAATATTTTAGTAAGATAAATGTAATTATATGTTTTATGTGCGATGAGGATCCAACTGTAAGCGTCCCAGGAACGAGGCCTTACACCAGTGCTTGGATGCTACACCAAGCAATGAATGCCAAAGTTCTCTCAACCCTGAGTCACAAAGGTCTGTGAGTGACAAAAGGAAAAGAAAGATGACATCTGAGGAGATTGAGGAGGAGGAGAGAGAAAGGAAAAGGAAGCTGAGGGGAGAAAGTTCCTCTTGTGGGTCTGCAAGACTCATGGAAACTACTATCAGGGCTGCCCCCAGACCAAACACTCAAGATGATGAGTTAAGGGTAGTCAGGATCAATTACTTGCAGACCAGGAATTATGACATAGACAATGTCATTTCTCTCCCCTTGGAGGAGTTAAATGAACTGGTTGACAAAGAAAGGTTAAGGAGAAGAAAGAGGCAGAAGATGTTGAGCTACTGGTACAAATGAAAGAAGAAAGAAGAAAGAAAAGGTTATATATGCTTGTGCCCACTCTTTCCGCATTTCAAGAAAGTCCTGCACGTGAGGATGTGGTTCAACAAGAACCTCAGGTAGACAAAGAAGAAGAAAGGATCAAAATGATTAACTACCTGAGTGCCACAAGCCTCTATCAGGCAGATGCAGTTCTTCCTTTATCCTATGACTATGTTGAGTTTGAGTATCTCAAAAAACATGAACTTGAGATAGTCAAGGAAAGAAAGACAATTGAAAGGAAGCTAAGGGAAGAAGCTGCTAAGTCAAGAGCCATCATCCAAAAGAGCATGAAGAAGTTTGCTGACAAGCAGAGGATGATAAGCTTCTTGAAGCTGTATGGATTCTCCAGAAGGAGACTTGGCCCTATGTCTCTATCCACTATGGATGAGCATATAAGGGTAATCAAGCAGAAGATCAAGAGTGGAGAGCTGATTGACTTACACTCCCCTCCAAGTCAAGCTCCACCTGAAGTGGAGGTTAAGGTTGAACAACCAAAGACAACACAAGACCTCCTATTGAATCTCCGCAAGCTTCATCTTCTGATCCACAGCAGGGTTAGACTCCCTCTCCTTTTGAACCAGTGAGAGAGGAAGACCCAACTGAGAAAGACAAAGAAGATCAATCAGGTGTTGCAGGCAAGTCTTCTCAGTTGAAAAGGACAAAGAGAAAGAAAAGGATGGCTTTAAAGTCGAAGCCAAAGAAGAAGAAATATACATCCTTTTCTAAACCTCATGATGAGTCAGAACATCCCGAGGATGTGCAGCCAGAGGATGCTACATCAACTCCCAATCAAGTAGCTTCTCTAGCTTCAGGAAGACCCATCTTGTCATGGACAGACACAACAAATCAAGAAAGATGGCATGTCATTAGAGATCAAGGCAATGAGGATGTCTACACATGGAAAGACATGTTCAATCTGCCTCTGCATGATCTCTTTGATGTGAGAAGACATTTTGAGAGTTTGAGTGATCCTGATCATCTTATGAAGAAAGGGATGGTCATCATCATAATGAGGACTGTTGATATTTGAAGTCTTCAAAGTGTTTTGGTAGCATCAGCCTAGGGGGAGTTTGTAAGGAATACATGTTAAGGCTGAAGCAACTCCAAACATTTCAAGTGTCCTGCATGCTGCACAAGTACATTGAAGAAGAATGCTTTGGAAGTTTCACACATGAAACTAACATATTCTAAGTGTAAAATCTTCTGAAGCCAAGACCAATATCTTCCGAAGCCAAAGATGAAGTGTTCGAATCTTCAGAGACAAAGTCTTCCGAAGCCAACACTTGAAGACAACTTTCTTCCGAAAATTTTTAGTATACATGCTTTATCTGATGTAGTTTACATAAAGCTGGACCCCTTTCCGCTGCAACTCTGTAAAGTCACCAACTTGCATGAGTTGGTGAAAAGGTCCATGCTTTAAGTAACTGTACATTGAGGTCTTGAGTCTGTAACTTTCTACTTCATGTACTTTATTCTTTTTGTAATATATTAGGATGTGAGTTATGGCATGTCATAGTCACAAGTCAAAAGGCAATCTGCCTTTTGACTCTACAATAGATTTTGTGTTATATCTAGTCAATTGTATCCAGCTGGCCTTCAAAGTATGGCCGACTGTAGGATGTAGTATATGTATCTCAAGTACTTGTAACTTTCCTTTATGCTTCGTAACACTTGTAAAAGAACTTGAGAAGGCAATATACTGCAATCTTGGAAACCATCTCCTTGTGTATTTTGCTATCTTGTTCTGTCTCTTATTTACTTGTGTTCTTTGTATCATCTCTTGTGGTTAATCCAGTCTCACTGTTTGATTAGTCTAGTTAATCTCCTCTTTGTGTTGTTGTATTGTAAGTGACCAACCTTCACTGGTCCTGTAGTGAGTTCTAGTTTTATATAACATAATATACTTTACTTTTGTTTAAAACCATTTTTGACTATCATATACGATCATGCATCATACGTACACATAGATAATAGTTATTATCATCTTTCATCATCATTTGTTAACTTTCATTCATTCATCAACGTACCTCATCGTTATCATTAGTTCTCATTCATTATCTTCCTTACCATACATTTTGTTCATTCGTCATTATCTTTCACTTTTCATCCGGACCAATACCATGTGCTATACCCGAAACATCATGCACAAGTGCTGGTACTGGGCCGAAGTCTATAAATAGACTTCTAACATTATGCACAAGTGCTGGCACCAGTACCGGGGTAAGCGACAAGGGTCCGATACATCTCGTCAATCACAAGGATTAGACCCCTGTGTGCATCCTCATCGGTAAGCTAAACCACACACAATTGAGCTAACAACCCCTCAATGAATTGCGAACCTCCTTTCTTATTTCTTACAAGACTTTTCGTTCATTCATTCATTCTTCCTTATGTTCCATTTTTCATCATTTTTAATTTCCACTTTCATTACATAATACTTTACGTTCATTGATGATAACATACCATGCAAAGCCATAGAAATATACATAATAAGGAACATAAATAAAACATACATAAACATACATAACATGAACATGCTTAACGTCGTCACCCATCATCATAAGACATCACATAATCATCTTACATCATCCTCGGGAACATCCCAAGTCATAGCCTAAACTTCCTTTTTCCAAAAATTTCATTAATAATTCTAAGGCATTAGGCTCATGGACACTATGTAGGCGCATAGCCACTATGCGGGCGCATGGCCTTCAAGGCGCATAGGAACACTTAGGTGCATGGGAAACTTTTAGGTGCATGAGCACTATGCGGGCACATGGTATATACTTAGTCAATTTGGGCAGCATTCCAGGCGCATGGCACTTTTGACGTCCGGGCACTATTAGGACGCATGAGGTTTGGGCGTTGGGAACACTTAAGTAGTTTGGTAGTTGGGCGCATGGGCTACTGTTGAGTCGCATGGGTAACTACTTGCAACTAACATCATCATAATTCAGACCCAAATCTAATTCTAACATGTTTAAAGCTTAGTTCTAACATTCTAAGCAACAACATGCATACAAACATGAAAAAACTCATAAATCATTCTAAACATGCACCCACCCCAATTTCACATACACATACATATGGGTATACATACCTAATATTGTAAAAACAATTAAAATGCATTTTCAGCTGCAAAATTAGTTAAATCATATAAAAGTAGGGATTTTAGAACTCATCTTTTGCAACTTTCATGTATGACTTCTTCAAACCCGAATATAATTGGGTTCAAACACCTAAAACCCATTAAAACACATAACCGAACATATACAAACACATATAAGCATCATAATAAGTACACCCAAATAAAGACTACCACCTAAACCCTAAACCCTAAACACTAAACCCTAAACCTTAAACCCTAAACCCTAAACCGTAACTAATCACTGAAGTATAACTGTAACACACTTCAGACTACCACCATCTACATTGTCGTTAATAATCATACATGGCCATCGTCGGCGTGGGTGCAACCGCTAGCAACACCACAAACCATGAATGTCTCTCTTTAAGAAAGACTGAAAAAGATTGAAATAAGGGAGTGCAACTACCAGTTTTACTATCAGTATCATAATAAGTACACCCAAATAAAGACCACCACCACATACACCATCAACAACAACCAGGATCGAGCACAATTGACGAGGGTAGGATCACCGACAGGGAAGGACCACCTACGTGGGTAGGCGAGGAAATGGTGGCCAAGTGGGAGTGCCCAGTGCCTCCTCCGTGTCCAACATCACCACTCTTTCTCTACAAATGAACTGTCATGGGGAGAGGACCGCCGACCACACGAAAGACAAGGTGACGTCAGCCAAGCCAGAGACGACGTCGAAGCGACCATCATTTTTGCCTTATCCAACAACACCAAACACCATAGCACCCTTTCACTTTACAACCGGACCAACTATCGCCGATGGGGAAATGACTGCCAGCCACACGCATGGCGAGGAGACAACACCCAAGCTGGAGCTACCATTGCGTCTGTTGTCTCCGACAACATTAAACTAACATTGCAACACCTTTTATCTTTCTACAACCTGAACCGGCCACCACCGAAGGAGATAGGATAGCTAGCCGCACGAGAGGCGAGGAGACGACGACCAAACCAGAGCGGCCGCCACGTCTGCTGTCTCCGACAACACTAACAACCGCAACCCTCTTTCTCTCTTTACAATTTGTCTATCTATGCCTACATATTAAAACATGCATACATATAAAAACAAGATTGAGAAACAAAGTATAAAAATCATATGTGACCAAAACCTAAAAATCACAAACTTTATTATTTCTTCACTTTAATTTTTAAAGAATAAAACCCATGTGACCAAAACCTAAAAATCACAAACTTTATTATTTCTTCACTTTGATTTTTAAAGTATAAAAATCATGTGACCAAAACCTAAAAATCACAAACTTTATTATTTCTTCAATTTGATTTTTAAATATATAGGATAATTAAATAAGTAATGTCGTGTGGATTCCACAGTTGTCTAATATGTTAATTGCTAAACTTAATATCAAACTTTATTGTGGAGTCCACACTCCTATCATTTAATTAAACATTGATTGGATTGGAGTCCCATTATCTATCATTCCTTAATTTATGCAAGTGCTATCTTACACATCCCTCCAACTTTCCAGTGATGTAGTGTGTCTGTACGTGTTGATTGAAGAGTCGGTGTAGTCATATATGGACCAAGTACATATTAAGAGACAATTGTTAAAAAAGAAAACCCTACTTGAAACGCCCAAAACTGTCACTCCGTTTGGAGTTACAGGTCCATAAATAATGAAGAGAAATGTTTGGATGATTGGAAAAACCATTTTATTTTACCATCTCGAGCTCAGATTTTGAATTTCAAGAACTTTTTAAAATTTTTGATTGTAACTTTTAATTATTACATTTTGATTGTAAAAAGGGCAAATAACTGGCTGCTTTAATTTATCCCTTTACCTTCATTCTTTAGGGGTCAATCTTAAATATCAGGATTTGACAATACTTTCGCAACTTATAAGCTAGTGGAGTTCTAAATGCTTTTCAGAAATAAATTTGAAGACTAATTACTTATGATACGCTTTGATTACTTACAAGGATGGATTAAATCTGTATATTCAAGAAGTTTTTATTATCTTTATAATTCAATATATAAGAGTTATTGGTTTGGAATATATAATGGGTAAGTTCATCCTTGAAGGATACAGCATGATGAATCAAAACAAATGATATAAAGAACAGATATATAAATAGTTGAGGAATAATGGTTAAGTACGTTCATCTACTATCATATGTAGGGACTAGGATAACAGATGCTAAATTCGGTCGCAAATTGGTTTCCAAATTCCAATCCGAATATACTTAGGGATCTTACACTTTGCAAACAAACCATCACAAATGATCTGTTTGCAAGAGACCAGTGGAAGTGTGGAACTCGAAACCCTCTACGCGAATCGATACATAGTACGTAGACTATGATCAAGTACTCTACTTCATCGGTAAGCTTGTCACAGTTTTATCATCTGTGGAAATGCTTTGTTTAAATATTATTAATAGAGGCTTGTGGCTTGCACACTATACTTAACTTTATTCACGACTTGCAAATTGATCAATAAACTATATACCACCACATGCATAGTCTATATATATCTATAGATAGGGATATTCACCTTTCACACTCTTCTGCTTCTTGTTGTATTTCATTCTATCAGTGTTTGGGATACAACTTTGTTTGTCCTTCTTATAGAATCATGGCTGCACAAAATGATTTATGTCTTCTGACTTCTGAGGGCAAACTGGAACTTAAACTTAGCAAAGTGTCAAGCGGAATCACAATTGGTGAATTTGTTTGTGTGTGCTCCCAACCAAAGGTTGATGAGGCTCAGACCAAGGGAGATTATGGAGTTGCTAGAAACAGTCAAGGAAATGGGAAGGAAGCGGTTTTGAGTCCGATTCTTACTTTTGACTATTTCTTATATTCGTTTCTACTTTAATATCTGTATATGTAACAGAAGAGACATCTTGCAAGTTTAATTCCATGTTAGCATCCAGAACACTGTTTTAATTTATTGGTATCTGGTTGTGGGTGTAATGTTAAGGAATGTTTTAATATAAACAACAGATTGATGTTATGATCGTGTAATGTGTCAATGAGTAACCATATGAGTTAAACTGGGCGTTTTGAATTCGTTTAAAGTAAAAAAAACACAAGGAACACTCGTCTTGTTTTGTATCAGATGGACTTCCCCCAATACTGACCCAATTGCTCAAGATCTAAATAAGTAATAAGGAGTGGACGTGAAATAAGGAGACAACAAGGTTTCTTGACTGATTGATATTAGGGTTTACACCCATGTTTCCCATGCCCTAGTTATTAGTTGCATGTTTCCATTTCAGTTATTTAAATTCCTTTATTGTGATTAAGAATTCTGTTCGTTTTATTGTGATCATCTGAAAATTGCCCCAAGGTTATTTCTTCTTAATCTTGTTTTCTTGGAGAGTGACTATCCCGAATTAAATCTGCCTATTTTGGTGCTTTCATTCATCCCTACCATACCATACCTCTCGTTAAGGAACTTGCATCCATCTCTGACCACTTCAATCAAACGGTTATTAAGTGATTCAATTAGTTCCTTGCTCACAACCCTGAAACTACTATCCAACTCACAACACACACCGCCTCCTCCCCCCGGAAAAAAACTCTAGAGCTCCCAAAGACCCACCTACCAATCTTTAGTGGTTTAATCCATTAGATTGGATTTTCCAAGAAAATAACTACTTCACCTACTATAACATCCCCCTAATCAATGATTGTCCCTTTTGGTTTTTTACTTCATAGCAAATCATCCCTAGATGCATTGCAAAAAGATTGGTTGGAAGATTTATGCTTTTGTTTCCTGGGAAAGTATCACCCGAGTCATAACTGCAACATGTCACACCCCGACCGACGGCGGAATCATCGGGGCGAACGAATGTGAAACAATTGTTCATAGCACATGAAACTAATTAATTGAAATAATATTAAATATCATTAATTATTGAACATTAAAAGACAAATAAGTCCTTACAATACAAAAGCTTCAAACAATAAAATAACATATTTAGTAAACTAAGTCCAAGTCTTATATGAGCACGAAGATAAACCTCAAGTATTAAACCTGAAACATGTTAAAAATAAAGGGTCAACATAATGTTGGTGAGATTTCTATAGTTTTCAAATATATAAGTATATATAAAAGATGGCAACTTATGTTATGAAATTAGTGAACAAAGTAACTAAGAGAGTAAGACAGAATGCACAATCAAATCTTGACAATTTTACAAGTCTCAAATGTTTACAAGTATATACGATTAGCTAAGTGTACTTGGATCAACCAAGCAGGTTTGTCAGACCCATAGATCTATGACGTCGCCAGGCTAGCAATAGTTAATGAATGTACATATATTCGACATTACATGGTAGCTACAAAGTTCACCTAACCACAACATAAAAGTAAATTGCCATAAGTTTACAAGAATCAAACGAATTTACAAGTGTATAATTATAAAGTAATATGTTTCACCCCAAGTGTGAAAATATAAAAATGGGGTATAGAAATACTCACATGGAAAACTCACAAGTATAGTGGTAGTTGTAGAGTACATAAGAAAACTTGAATGTCAAGAGTCAAACGTGATATTCTAAATGATAAAAAGAACAATAACTTGAGGTTGTAATTCATTACAAGAAATTAGGACGTTTAAAGAATGCTAAAAACGAAAGGTAGATTGAAAAATGATTATTGCATCAATTGTAGATTTTGGACAGAATGTTTGGTATGTGTTTGGACAGGTTTTAAAAATAGAAAAAGGTTTCATAAAATTATAAAAATATATTTGATTAGTTCAAAGTCTCCCAGGCAACTTTCATTCAGAAACAATTTTATGAAAAGATCTTTAAATAGGTCAAACAAGCAGCACAAGACAAATGGTGCTGAAATACACACTTATCTTGTGAAGGCTATTGTTGAGTCGTCCGATTGAGTTTGAAGACGTATAAACTGTCGTTGAAAAGGTAATTCAAAGAGCTTAACATTGGAGTCTGAGTATACTCAAATTTTTTGTTATGATCAAGTTATGATCAGTTGAAGTAAGATTATATTATGCCAGAATTGTAATAAGGCACTTATGTGCACTTTTAAAATCATTAAAGCATGAAATGGTTTAGAACATTTTATTATGTCAATATATGGTATATTAGTCTTCATTTGAGTTATAAAAATATTCTAAGACTTTGGCATAGCCATCATTTAGAACAATAATCTTGTGGAATAACCGAATGCAGCGGCATAGCCGTCCATATGCAAATGGGATTCTTTGCTTATATTAGTGCGTTGTTAGCTTGATTTAGGAATGTTAGTGATTGTTATAAGGTTAGTGATTATAAAATGTTAATGATCAAATAATGATGATTAAAATAAAAAGAGATTTGGTAGAAGAAAGAACAATAGTAAGAACATAAAATCATGAGAACAATTGGATGTTAGGATGATTAAAATGTATAATATAAAAGCAATAAAAGATTACCTTAGTATTAAGAATTCTTGAAATTTCTTGTAAAATAAAATTCTTAAAATTGATCATAACCAATAGATGAAAGAAAGATATGATAGTGAGATTTTTAGAGAATGAGCAAATAAAAAGTGAGGCCTAAGCCTTGCTTTTATACTTGAGGTTAGGAGGAGGTTATGAATGGTGTTAATGGTGATTTATAAGTCTTTTAAAAGAGGGTTATGATTTTAAAATAAATATAAGATTAAATAAAAATATAGTAAAAGAATAATTACAATTTATTTTCTTATAAAATCTTTATAACTTTTATAAGACTTGTAACTTTATAAGTTTATTAAAATTCATTTTATAACTTTATAAGTTTTAATAAGTCTTTTCCATTTAGTTATTTATTGTAAAATGATAAATAAAGATTTATTTTTATGAAAAAGATTTATTTATAAAATAAATAAATTATTATTCTTTGTTTAAATGATAAAATGAATAAAACAATTTTCAATATTGCTTAAATTGCACATTTAACATGTTTGATTCAATGAAATAAATAATAAAAATTTTAAATATTAAAATTTCCATCGTATGAAAGTTTAAAGTGAGTTCGGGTTTGGTTTTATAATTTGAAATTCGACGGATGTTACACAACCCCTCTCAATTTCTTGTTATTATGGACAATGAAGATATACAACAACTAGAATACCATCACCCGAGTCACGGGTTATTATCTTACCAACTTAGTTGGTTGTGAGAGTACTCACGTCATCCAATTGAGGGTTTATTCCTTTCATCATTTACACGCACAAGCAATCAAGCCAAAGTTTTTTTAATCATGGTTGGCAATGCAGACTTCGTTCATCGTGCAGGCTATTGTATTAAGGTAACCATCACGTTGAACAACGTTACATTTAACATACTGTTCTTTGTTCTTCCAATAGATGCTGCCAACGTCGTTTTGGGCATGGCATGATTGAGTACTCTTAGCCGTATAATAAACAATTTTTCAGTAACTAAATTGTCTTTTACTAAAGAATGTACAACCTATACTCTATAATGTGAACCAAGCACAAGTCAGTTCTCTCTAACTTTGTTACATTCTTTGATCTGTCAAGATGCAATTATGAAACATGCTATGTTTTTCTCCCATAAAAACCAAACAACTCCAACCATGAATCTAGACTCATCCCATACTAAATCATAAATATTCTCCCTTGTAACTAAAAACCAACACCTTTTTGAGAAACTATAAGGTTTACCCCATAACTAACCACATGACCACCATATCTGATATGAACCCGATGTTATGGTTGGGTCACTCTAGATTGGGGCAGGCCCATTTAGAGCTGAAGAAGGCTGAACAAGTTGGAGGGAAAGCTTATGGAGGGAATACATTCAAATGTGAAAAAGATAGGGGGTGACCCGCGACATAAGGGAAGTGGGAATATATCCCATAACTGCCCCACATTCATGTTCTCTTAAGTATCTAGTTTCCGGTATTTCTTTTCTTAGGCTTAGATCAAATGTTTATGTTGTTCTTAGTGTAATCGGAGATTTTCCTTGCTTGAAATCAAGCCGACTACTTTGTAATTCGTAATTATTCAATCGAAGATCTTAGTTCCTACCAATTGGTTCCATTGCCGGAAGAAATGACACCTACTACCCAATGTAATCCTGAAGGAAATGGTTCAGCACCACTGGACCCTATGGCTATCCCATTGGCTACGATGATAACAGATATGGAGACCATGGAATCGCTGCAAAAGGCCTAGTCATGAGACAAAACAGGTGGTGGTTTTTATAGATTTGAGGATGGTGATTCTTTTGGAAGTAGGGATCACCACTACCAAACCTATAACAAAATTACCTTCCCGTCTTTCAGAGATGGAGACCCGCGTGGATGGCTCCTTAAAGCCGAAAAGTATTTTCGGTATTACCATATTCCCGAAGATGAGAAAGTCGACGTTGCAGCCATGCATTTGGAAGGAGATGCGTTAGAATTCTGCTCATGGATCACGACCGATCAAGCATTTGAGTATTTGGAAGAACTCGTTTGTGCCTCCAAAAGAACTTCAGACCTGCGGAATTTTAAAACCCCAGTGAGTACTTATGCAACATTAAACAGATGGGATCAGTACAAGAGTATCATCAAAAATTTTGCAAAACGTTCTTCGAGGGTATCTAATTAGTTTGAACACTGCTTGTTAGGCTTTTTTCTAAACGGCCTTAAAGAGGAACTCAAAGCGGATGTTAGGATCCATAAACCGAGAACCGTATACAAAGCAATGAGCATGGCATTTGAGTTCGAATCCAAAATCAACCATACAAAATCTAGTCAAAGCACAAATTCAAACCCCATTCCCAAGCTTTCCTGAACTGAAATCAAATGTTCCCCTCCTACCTGAACTTATTTTGTAGCTTCCTTCACATAACCTGTTCGCTTATTAGAAACAGAAAAAAAGAGTCGGTTCTTGAAAGGTGAATGCTTTAGGTGTGGTGACAAGTATGGACCGGAAGTTGCTCCCGAAGACTTAGACGAGATCAACTTACATGCTCTATTTGGTCAATCAACAACATCTATCATGAAGATTAAAGTGTTCCTTGAATTAATGAAGTTCTTGTACTAATCGACAGTGGATCAACACACAACTTTATATCTGATGAATTGGTGAATTACTTACGGTGGGCTCACTACACAGTTTGTCAACCCATTTGGTGTACAAACTGTAAATGGTGAAGTCATTCGGTGCAATCGAGTCTGTAAAAAATGTTAAAATTCAGTTGGGTGACCTCCAGGTGAGCCAAGAGCGCTACCCTTTTGCTTTGGGAGGGACTGATGTGGTGTTCGGAATCAAGTGGTTGGTGACACTCAGTGTCGTCCAAGCAAATTGGCAACACATGACCTTTATTTTCACCATTAATGGCAGGGAGTACAAACTATAGCGGTTGCCCCTAGCTGGCAAATACAAGGCGACATTCCGACACCTCACTATTAAATCCTTCAAACACATGCTATCGAACCGGGGGCTTCATTTTTGGTTACCCGACATGAGGGCAAGTTGATCCTTCAGGTCGGTTGCATTGATATGAACCTGATGTTAGGGTCGGGTCACTTTTGATCGGGGCAGGCCCATTTGGAGTTAAAGATGGCTGAACGAGTTAGAGGGAAGCTTATGGAGGGAAAACATTTAAATGTGAAGAAGATGGGGGATGAGCCACGATATCAGAGAAGTGGGAATATACCCCATAACTGCTCCACCTTCTTGTTATTTTAAGTATCTAGTTTCCAACATTTCTTTTCTTAGGCTTAGATTAAATGTTTATGTTCTTCTTAGTGTAATCGGAGATTTTCCTTGCTCGAAATCAGACCGACTACTTTGTAATTCCTAATTCCAATCAATCGAAGATTTTAGTTCCTATCAATATCCCACTATTGCCTAATACAAAACCTATCAACATTAAACCTTATCATTACCTACAATACTAGAAACAAATCATGACATATCATATCATGGAAATGCGTAATGATGGAATTATGCAACTGAGTACAAGCTTGTTTTCTTCTCTAGTCCTTAATGTAAAAGAAATAAGATGGTACATGGTGTTTTATGTAGATTATAAAGCCATATATTCAAAATGATCCCTAATTCTAATACGCGACAAGCTACTATATGAGCTTTACAATGCCACCATTATCTTTACATTTAATCTTAGAGCCATTTAAAGTCACATTAATATCTCTCCATATGATGATCCTAAAATGAATCTTAGAACAACTCATGGTCATTTCAGATTTTAGTTATGCCATTTTGGTTAACAAGCACACCAAAGACCTTCAGTTCTGCAAAATAATCTATTTCTTCCGGTTTTAGGGGGACTTTGTCTAGTTATTCTTTAGTGATATACTTGTCTATAGTAAGTATTTTTAACCACACCTCATTCATCTTAAGCAAATTTTTGATGTAGTGACGCATAATAGTTTCTGATGCCCAGTATCAATATAGATTAGGATTTGAATTTTGAATGAACATTGTATGGTATTCGCACATGAATATGTAGAGAACCCTAGTGAAAGAACAATCGGAACACACAAACACAGTGTTATTCCACACATATCACCAACATACAGACATGTATTTATACCCTTAAAGTTGATGGTTACAAACATCATAAGTACCATAACTAACTAACTACCAATTGATACAACTAATCTGCATTTTGACTTTTTAGTTTGACTATTCTAATTTCGACTTGATTAAGGATTGTTCTTGATTAAATGTGTCCAGCAGTTTCAAAGCCATGCCACAAAATGTCTGTATGGTGTGTCAAAGATACCTTTTCAGGGCACTACATATCTGTCGTGGATGTCACAGTTGAACCTGGCAAATTATAATTTGTTAAAGCTTGGCCAATAAAAACCTCAATGACAAATATTTGAGGATCTTAGGTTTAAGAGGCTATTACAGCTGATTGTGAAGGATTATTCCAAAATTGTAGCCCTCTTGACTCATTTCACAAAGGTAGTGAACTTAGAGGTCACCAACTACAACAATAGCCTTCAAAGACTTAGAGTAGACTATCATCTACCTTATTACATTGGCTTTACTATATATTTAGAATAGTGATCAGTGTTGTCTTCTTTCAAAAACATAATCCTATATTTTCATAAAAAAACTTTGTTCCCATATGTAGGTATAATGAAAGTTTATTGAGAAATAATATGACATTACGAAAGCTATAAAGAACTGGAGGCAATATTTATCAGGTCATAAGTTTTGCAGTTTTACTGATCATCATAGTTTTAAACATCTCTCGACCCAAATCCCTAGAACAACACAAGTGGGTTTCAAAGTTCTTTGGGTATGATTTTAAGGTACATTACAAACCAAACAAAGATAATCACTTCACTTATGCTTTTAGCCATGTCAAGGACAATGTTCTTGTTATTAAATCAGCGCCAACAACCACTTGGTTAGATTAGATATGTTAGTGTTATACGACTTCAGCGACCGGAAAAGCCAAAATGCCTCGACTACAAGGTGATCCTACTTCACTACCATATCATTCTTGTTACGATGGGTTACTATATTTCTAAGGGAAGTTAATTGTTCCATCTTTTCTCGAATTGAAACACTTTTTGTTACATGAATACTATGTTCATACTCTACTTGCCACTTTGGGGATCCAAGCAACAATTTGACGTATTGTAGCTCATTTTATTAACAAGTTTTAAAGAAATATGTCTCCAAATTTATTCATCACCGTGACACTTGCTAGATTGCAAAACCTAATAATCATCATCCCTTTGGCTTATTGTAGCCACTCCCATTCCATTGAACCCAAGTGAAGATTATCAATAGAATAGTCCACCTAACTACTTACTTCGAATAAGAAACCATGATTTAATTATTGATATGGTCGAGAGCTTGCTGGAAAAAGCTCAAAAAATAATGACCAATTTAACAAACAAAAAAAGATTCACATAGAGTTTAATGTGGGTGATCATGGGTATTTAAAGCTTCAAAAATATCATCACTCATCAGTGCACTCAAAGCTTAACAACAAACTACCTTGATGTTACTCGGACCTTATAAAGTCATGGAACAAGTTGATGCAACTACTTATCACCTCAATCTCCCTACCACATCCAAAGTGCACTTAGTTTTCCATGTGTTGCTCCTATGGCCAAGTTACAAGGATGAAACATCAGGTGATATTCCACCGATTAAATTCGAAATATCAAGGAAGTTTTTGAGCCAATTATTTTTCATTGAGACTTGTAAGATGGAACACTCCAAGCTTTAGTTAGCAAAAACACCTACGAAAATCATATGGACTTGCAAGCTTGCTTCCTAGATTTCATACCCAACATCATGGACAACGTAGATTGTCATGTTTGGGGGATTGATGCATGCACAAGTAAAACCTTGCCAAGTACAGATCAAGTTGTTTAAGATCCAACTCAAATAAACAACACAACATGTCTAAGGATGGGACATGAGATAAGAAGAACATAATTGAGCCATTCATCTACCTGGATATCCTCCAGTGAGACAATCATATCCTCATCCGCTAGACACTTCCTCAGATGAGATATATAGAATGTCGAGTGAATTTCACTTAACTCATATGGTAATTCTAGTTTATAGGCAACCTCTCCTACTCGAGCCCTGATTTAGAAAGGCCCTATATACCTTGGGCTCAACTTGCCCCGCTTTCTGAATCGGATGATACCCTTCCAAGGGGAGACCTTCAACATAACCTGATCACCCACTTTAAACTTAATCGGTCTGCGTCGTTTATCAGCATACGACTTTTGTCTATCTTTGACTGCCTTCATGAAAGCCTTGATCCTTTTAGGCTTCTCAGTCATAGCCTCGATCACCTCGATGCTCCCTAACTCTTTCTGACCAATATCACCCCAACAGACGGGTGTTCTGTATCTCCTACCGTATAGCATCTCATAAGGGGGCATACCAATACTGGCATGATAACTATTGTTATATGAGAGCTCAACTAACGGTAAATGGTCATCCCAACTTCCTCCAAAATCAATGACACAAGCACGAAACATATCCTCCAAGGTTTGAATTGTCCTTTCTGACTGACCATCGGTCTGAGGATAATAAGCTGTGCTAATATGTAACCTCGTCCCTATCGTGTCGTGGAATTTCTTCCAAAATTTGGACGTAAACCGAGTGTCACGATCCAATACAATAGACACCGGTACACCATGACGAGTTAAAATATCCTTAATGAAAAGATCCACCAACCTCTCGGATGAATATGTCTCGCGGATCGGTAGAAAGTGAGCACTCTCGTCAGACGATCAACAACCACCCATATAGCATCATACCCTTTTAGGGTACGCGACAACTTCATAATGAAATCCGTGGTAATGTGCTCCCACTTCCATTCCGGTATATCCCAAGGTTGGATCTTGCCATACGGCTTTTGATGCTCGGCCTTCACCTGTAGACAAGTAAGGCATTTACTCACATACTCCACCATATCGTGTTTCTTACCCGGCCACCAATAATCTTTCTTCATGTCTTGGTATATCTTTGTAGAACCGGGATGAATAGAGCATCAAGTCTTATGAGCTTCATCCAAAATCTTCATACGTAGATTCCCAAAATAAGGAATCCACATCCGTACAAATCGGGTTCTAACACCAAGCGTGTTTTCACCTAATTCCGCAACCAGACCTCTCATTCTTTCAAAGTTAAGATGATCTTCTTTCAACGCTTCATCTTGCAACTCTTTTACTTACTTCATCACATCCGAGGTCATGATCAACTGATATGCTTTCACCCGAATCAGCTCTGGCCTCTCTTTTCGGCTAAGAGCATCCGCCACCACGTTGGCTTTGCACAGATGGTAATGGATCTCGCAATCATAACCTTTTATAAGCTCCAACCATCTACTTTGCCTCATGTTCAAATCTTTCTGCTTAAAGATGTACTTCAAGCTCTTGTGGTCAGTGAATATGGTGCACTTCGTCCTATAAAGATAGTGCCTCCAAATCTTTAGCGCAAAGACCACGACTGCTAGCTCCAAGTCATGAGTAGGATAATTGAGCTCATGAACCTTTAACTGTCAGGATGCATAGGCTATAACTTTCCCTCTTTGCATTAACACACACCCCAACCCCGAGTAGGAAGTATCAGAATAGACCACCAGATCTTCACTTCCATCGGGTAATGACAGAACAGGAGCTTGGGTCAACCTCGCCTTTAACTCCTAAATGCCTTCTCTTGAGCTGGACCCCATACAAACTTCACATCCTTCAAGGTCAATTTGGTTAGTGTAGAGGCAATCTTAGAAAAGTCTTAGATAAATCTTTTATAGTAGCCCGCCAAACCTAAGAAGCTATGAATCTCGGATGGTGTTTTTGCAGACTTCCATTGCATCACCACCTCCATCTTTGCCGGATCCACCATAATCCCGTAAGGATTCACCACGTGACCCTAGAATTGAACCTCACGCAACTAGAACGCGCACTTGGAGAACTTGGCGTACAACTTCTCCTTTCTCAACGTCTCCAAAACTTCCTGAATGTGACTGGCAAGCTCCATCTCGCTCTTCGAATAAATCAGGATATCATCAATAAACACATCACTGATTCATTAGATCCATAAAAGTAGTTGGCGCATTGGTCAAGCCAAAAGACATGACAAGAAACTCGTAATGACCATAACGCTTGCGAAAAGCCGTTTTAGGGATATCCTGCTCCTTTACTTTCAACTGATGGTAACCAGATCGAAGGTCTATCCTTGAGAACCAACTGGCACCTTGAAGCTGATAAAAAAGTCATCAATTCTTGGTAAGGGGTAGCGGTTCTTTATCGTCAACTTATTCAGCTCACGGTACTCAATACACATCCTCATACTACCGTCTTTCTTCTTCACGAATAAGACCGGAGCACCTAAAGAGAGATACTCGGTCTAATAAAGCCCTTATCAAGTAGCTCTTGCAATTGCTCCATCAATTCTTTCATCTCAGTCGGAGCCAACTGATACGGTGCCTTGGCAACAGGTTGGGCACCCGGTATCAAATCAATCTGGAACTTGATCTCCCGGTCAGGTGGCACTCCTGGCAAGTCTTCTGGGAACACATCTGGAAAGTCACACACAACCGGTACATCAGACAGTTGTGGTGCCGGGGTATCCACATCCTTTACATAGGCCAAGTAGGCACTACAACCACGCCTCATGCACTTTCCCGCCACCACCATCGAGATCACTTTTGGAATCGTCTTGACCCAATCACCATAAACCTTTACCAAACTCCAGTCAGGCGCTGTCAATCAAATCATCTTCTTGCGACACATAATGTTCGCCTCATAGTCCGCCAACCAATCCATCCCAAGAACCATATCAAATCCACCTAAGGTCATCACGAACGGTCTAACCGAAAACTTATGACCTTCTAATTCCACATCACATCCTTCTATCATCTCATAAATTCTGGTAGACTTACCTATGGCAGTTTCTACATCAAAGGGCGCATCAACACGCCTACTACTAATAGGTAGTTTAGCACAGAAAGCAGCAGAGATAAAAATTTTAATAGCACCAGAATCGAATAAAACAGAGGCTAAAGTTTAGTTTACTAGAAATGTACCTGACACAATATCAGGGTCCGTTCTAGCCTCCTCCTATGTCATCGTGAACACCCAGGCGCTCGCCCTTCGTCCTTCTCCCCCAGTCGTCTTCTTCCCCACACCAGAACTTTCAGCCCTCGGCTTCTTGCAGTCTTGGCTCATGTGACCCTCCCAGCCACAATTAAAAAACTTCCTAGTCTTACACTCCCTTGCCATGTAGCCAGGTTTCGCATATTTGAAGCACACGTTAAATCCCAATCTATATTCGCCGGTGTGCTCCTTCCCACACTTGCCACACTTCCTCGACCCTGCACCCGATGTGACCACACGTCAGTCATCCACCCGTGCCTTCTTATTACTTGTTGAGGCACCACCTAGATCGACCCTTTTCCCATTCCAATTCTAATCACCACCACCCTTCTTGCTTAACTTAGCCACCACCACCTCTTGCTCATCATACAGTCTTCCTACCAAATCAACTGCTGACATAAACGTGCCTCAGTCGGGCAGCGATCATGTGCCTGTGAATATCCGCCGGAAAGCCTTGAATATACCTCTTAATCTTCTGTGACAGAGGCGTCACCTGATCTGGCACCAGACGTGCCATCTCGTTGAACTTTGTGGTGTATTGCTGATGTTTCATGGTTCCCACCTCCAACTGCAGGAACTCTCTCTTAACTTTTTCCATTTCTCTATGAGGACAGAATTCCTCAATCACCAACTTCTTCAGTGCGGACCATCTCATCCTCCCAATTGCCCGACTACCCTCGGCCTGGACTATATTATCCCACCAGCAAACTTTACTTTCTGATCTTCTTGGCACTTGCTGATATTTAGAACAACTTCCATTTCTCTCACCCACCTGTGAGTAGCAGTAGCAGTGCCGTTACCATCAAAAGTAGGGGGCTTGCATCGTTAAAACGCCCCGTAGTTACAGCGTCGTGCCGCCTCAAGTGCAGGGTCTTCTTCTTCCTCCTCTTCTTCATCATCAGACAGAACTGTCTCAGCCTCAGGCTGTCTGCTTTCGCCCGTAGGTCTACTCCTTTCCCTTCTCTCCCCATCTCTAATAGCCTTTATCACTTCGGTCATCACAGACGGTAGGATCGTCTACATGACCTGACATACTTCCTCCACCACCGCCTCCTTCACTAAGGCTCTCAAATTATCACTCTCATCACCACCCTCCGGACATGAACCACCTTTTCGGCTCTAGGCCTTCCTCTCGTAACCTGTGGTTCAGCACCACGACCTCCACCATGTGAAGCTTTAGATGATCTACCACTAGTCATCCTCACACACACGCTGAAAGATTCAAATACCACACGGTCATTCAAGGGAACAGCTCAGTTTATGTCAAATATAGTAAGTCCCTAATTACAGTGTCCAGTTGTGATTAGCCACTTAATTTACTTTTCATACCCCATGGATTACCTGTCCTGACTACATCAATATCTAAATCTACCAGCAACACATAGCCACATAACATGCGCACATAATACCGGTTAACATTACGAAAATACCTGATGGCACGCAGCTACTCGGACTGGCATCCCTTCTCTTTCCATCCCATTTTCAGTTTAAGTTTAGGTTTATTTTAAAATTTTACCCGTTTCACTTAAACTTTGGCTCTGATACCAACTTGTAAGGGCCCGTTCCTGGGACGCTTATAGATGTTAAATCATTGCACATAAAACATATACTTTACATTTAACATTCATAAAACATTGTAGCAGAAACATAAAAATAACATTTCATATCATTACAAGTGCTTTTGCAAATTAATATAAACATCCATTACATATTTTCATTTGTTCGCATTACAATACAAAATATTACCCAAAAGAACGCCATCCAAAATGCCAAGTAGCTGCCTCGTGCCATCCTTAGCAATGCTCACCTGCCAACTGGAAAATGCATAAAAAGTCAGTGTTGCTGAGTGAGTTCTAGTTTTACAATAAAATATAGTTTTACTTTCATTAAACCATTCATTACTTTTCATGTGATCACACATCACACGTACACATTTATAAGATCATTATTATCTTAATTATTTGTTCTTTCATTTCGTACATTCATCATTACCTCTTTACTTTCATTCAGACCAATGCCATGTGCTCCACCCCACCGTATGCATAAAGCCATTACTGGGCCTAAGGTCTTTCATAGACCCCGAACATTGTGCACAAAGTTGACTCTAGTTACCACAGGTGAGCGGCAAGGGTCTCATACATATGGTCAATCACAAGGATTGGACCCTAGTGTGCATCCGTCTAGGGTAATTAACCCGCACACAGTTGAGCTAACATCCTTCATTGGCTGTGAACCTCCATACATCTTCTTAATCACACACATCAAGCCCAAGTGTGCATCCTTCTGGGGTAGCTACCCGCACACGATTGAGCTAACACCCTCATTAGGTGTGAACCTCCATACGTTTGCTTGCAAGCCTTTCATACTTTCGTTCATTCATTAATGCATGCATTCAACATTTCGTTCCTCTTTTCATTATCTTCCACTTTACGTTACATAATAATTTTTGTTTTGTTCATTAATATCAACATAAAGCCACGGGAAAATAATCATACAACGCAAGGAACATAACATACATAGTCAACATCATCATACAGGGAATCATACATACATAACATACATCATAGATACCATCATGCATAACATGCCAAAGCATTAAACATACATCATAACATGCCCATCATAACCTCTATGACCTCAAAAGTCAACTTACATAGCCCCCGAGAACCTCCCAAGTCAAAGCCTACAGTCATCTTTAAAGTCATAAAAATCTAAGTGTTCATCCGCATTTGTTATAGTTCATCCGCATTTATCTTACTTCATCCGCATTTGTTCATGTTCATCCGAATTTGTTCCAATGGTCATCCGCATTTCCCATACCTAGTCAATGTTCATCCGCATTGACCTTACTCATCTGCATTTCCCATTCTTCGTCCGCATTTCTTCCAATGCTCATCCGCATTTCCCATACTTAGTCAATGTTCATCCGCATTGACTTTACTCATACGCATTTCCCATACTTCATCCGCATTTGTTCCAATGCTCATCCGCATTTCCCATACTTAGTCAATGTTCATCCGTATTGACCTTACTCATCCACATTTCCCATACTTCATCCGCATTTGTTCCAATGCTCAACCCTATTTTCTGTTCATCCGCATTGACTTTCCAACACTTAGGCAGATTCTAAAACTTAACATATGAGCCTTAAACATCAGAATTCAGTTCCTAATCACCATCCATCATATTCTAAGCTTAATTCTTACCATCTAAGACTTAGAAACATCATCATACATTATCAAGCATGAACATAGCCACACTCACATCATAACATCAACATACACACATCAAACATACAAGTCCGAAACCTAGTTAAATGAAAACATACATTCATGCATTTCCATCCCCAAAATTAGTTAAAAACCAGTAAAAGAGGGGTTCTAAAACTCACATTTGTAGCTCTTGAGTATGGCTTCTTGCAAACTCGTTTGCAATTGAGTTCAACCGCCTAAAAATCCACTTGAGTTTGAATTCTTCTTGTTCTTTCTTAAAACCGAGAGTTTTCTCTTTCTAAAATTTCCATGAATTTATGATGTGTGTGACATATGGGCGGCCATACCACCTTTTACACCCACTTTTCAAACATTTTGTCCTTTTGACACTTTTCACCCCTTATCTTGGATATAACATCTTTTCTTTCTTTTCTTTCCTCTTTCTTCACTTAACTCTTCTTTCTTAGACTTTAAATAAAAAAATGTCTGGGTGTTACACAAATAGAAAAAGTTGTCCCTCATAAAGTTCTCACATCCTTTGAAGTTCTCACATTCATGAAATTCTCGCATCCCACCATTGGTTCTCACATCATCCAAAGTTTTCGCTTCACCTAATGTCTTTGTAAACTTTATAGTTGTTGTAGTTTGAAATGTTTTTGAAAAAGATCAACCTTTTGATTTACCAACCTCTAAGTGTGAACTCTTACATTGTATTTAAGATTTCCATTTTTCTAATGCGGTCATTATAAAATTGATACCACTGTTCTTTATTCTTGATCTTGTTTTCTTGGAGAGTGTCTGCCTTCAATTAATTGTGCAACATACGTATTGTTCTATATTACAACCTAAATTCAATGTTCAGATTTTAGGTAAGATTTTTCTTTATTTGTTGGGAAACCCCATTTGTGATGGAAATTCCATCGCATACAATATTCAAGATAAGCTGTTACAATAAAAGTCCATCCTTAGAGAAATGCGAAAAAGAAAACAAGTATTCAACGATTTGGAATCAAGGAGGAAATGAACATTATCCACTCAAAACCCGTTAGGAAAAGTGAAAAATGATAGGGATTTGGGAAATTTGCGTGACTTTGTGTGATCTAAATGCCCTATAAGGGTTTCCACTAGTGCACCCATATAGTTTGTGTATGTAAGAATCTAGTATATGTAAAAGTAAGCGTTAGATACCATTGCCTCTTCTGGAGAAGGCTATGATTTGATTCTTCACATGAGATAGATTAAGAATAATGTAATTTAGAAGTATAAGTAGAGTAATATCCGTCGTTCAAAAATCATAAGAACCGATCACTATCCATAAATAGTTTGCTTATTATGATTGTTCCTAACTAGTTTCAAATGGTTGTATAGGTGGTATTAGTGGAAAATAATGGGAGACAATTCCTATCATACATGAAAAAGGGGTGGGGGCTGTTTAGTTTACCTAGTCAACCTAGAAATAATTTAAATTTACAAAGTACTAAAAACTGTTTTAACGTTCAAAACAACAAGTGATTTAAAGATTTAATAGTTGGAAAGGTAATTAAATAAAAATGAGTTTTAAAAGTAAAACGAGTTTATGATAAAATATTTATTTTAAACATTAAATTAATAAAAGGTTTGTTAGTTTATAACTAGTTTGCGATAACTGACTAATACAGTTTAAATAGGGTATTTAAAATTAAACCTTGTCGAGTGATTAAAATAAGTTTCATACCACTATCCCAAACCAACATTAAAGTTGAATTTTATAAAATATCTCGACTTGCCTCATGCTACAAGTCATCCAATATGTTTTTAAGCCAACTTGTGCAGGACCATTGAAGGGTATACACTTACAACACAACAACACAAGGAGGAGAGTTGCTTAAGAACACTTAACAGATCAAATAGGAAACTGGTTAACCTTTGAATAAAGATGCTAGGAACACAAGTAAGTAAGAGACAAAACAAGATGGCAAAACACACAAGTGACTGGTTTTCAAGAATGTTGTATATTGCTTCTCAAGTTCTATTACAAGTGTTACAAAAGCATATTAGAAAGTTACAAGTACTTGAGATACATATACTACATCCTACAGCCGGCCATACTTTGAAGGCTAGCTGGATACAATTGGATAGACAACTACAAAATCAAATGTAGAGTCAAAAGGCAGATTGCCTTTTGACCAATAACTATGACATACCATAGCTCATATCCTAATATATTACAAAAAGAATAAAGTACATAAAGTAGAAAATTACAGACTCAAGACCTCAATGTACAGTTACCAAAAGCATGAGCCTTTCACCAACTTATGTAAAGTTCGTGTCTCATCAGAGTGGCAGTGCAAAGGGGTCCAGCTTTATGTAAAAGGTACATCAGATAAAGCATGTGTTCAAAAAAGTCTTCGGAAGAAATCTGTCTTCTAGTGTTGGCTTCGGAAGACTTTGTCTTTGAATCTTCGGAAGACTTCATCTTTGGCTTCGAAAGATATTGGTCATGGCTTCGAAAGCTTTCATACTTAGGATATTTTTTTCTGATGTTGGTGTGAAACTTTTGAAGCATTCTACTTCAGTACACTTGTGCATGCATGCAGGAGAGACTTTGGGTGTTTGGGTTGTATCAGCCTCATGTTAAACCTTACAAACTCCCCTAGGCTGATGCTATCAAAACACTTTAAAGACTTAAGATATTTACAGTCCTCATCATGATGATAACCATCCCTTTCTTCATGAGATGATCAGGATCACTCAGACTCTCAAAGTGTCTTCTTATGTCAAAGAGATCATGCAAAGGCAAATTAAACATGTCTTGCCATGCGTACACATTCTCAATACCTTGATCTCTAATGACATGCCATCTTTCTGGATTTGTAGAGTATATCCAGGACAAGATGGGTCTTCTTGATGCTAGAGGAGCTATTTGAATGAAAGATGATGGAGAGGATGCTTCTTTCTTCTTCTTCTTTAGCTTTGGTCTTATAGCCATCCTTTTTCTCCACTTGGATCCTTTTAACTAAGAAGACCGGCCTGCAGCACTTGATTGATCTTCTTTGTCTTTCTTAGTTAGGTCTTCCTCCCTCATATGTTCAGAAGGAGAGGGAGTTTGATCCTACTGTGGATCAGAAGATAAAGCTTGCTATGTCTCAGAAGGAGGTTCAGGTTGTGTTGTCTCAGGTTGTTCAACCTTAACCTCTACTTCAGGTGGAGCTTGACTTGGAGGGGAGTGTAAATCCATTAGCTTTCCATTCTTGATCTTCTGCTTGATTACCCTGATATGCTCATCCATAGTGGATAGATACATAGGGCCAAGTCTCCTTCCAGAGAATCCATACAGCTTCAAGAAGCTCATCATCCTCTGCCTATCAGCAGACTTCTTCATACTTTTCTGGATAATGGCTCTTGACTTTGCAGCCTCTTCCCTTAGCTTCCTTTTGGTGATCTTTCTTTTTTTGACTATCTCAAGTTCAAGTTGTTTGAGGTACTTAATCTCAATGTAGTCATAAGGTAAGGGAAGAAGTGCACCAGCCTGATAGAGGCCTGTGACACTCAGGTAGTTGATCATTTTGATCCTATCATTTTCTTTGTCTACCTAAGGTTCTTGTAGAACAACATCCTCTTGTACAGGACATTCTTGAACTAAGGAGAGAGTAGGCACATGCTTGTACAGTCTTTTCTTTCTTCTTTCTTCTTTCTTCTTTGATTTGAAGAAGTAGCTTTACATCCTCTGCCTCCTTTCTCTCCTTTGACAATTCCATGTCAGTCAGTTTATTTAATTCATCTAAGGGGAGAGAGAGATATTATCAATGTCATAGTTCCTAGTCCACAAGTAGTTGATCTTGACTGCCCTCAACTCATCATCCTGAGTGTTTGGCCTCGGGGCAGCCCTGATAGCAGCATCCATGAGTCTTGCAGACCTAGTAGAGGAACTTTCTCCCCTTAGCTTCCTTTTGCTCTCTGTCTCTCTCCTCCTCCTCAATCTCCTCAAAAGTCATTTTTCTTTTCCCTTTGTCACTCATAGACCTTTGTGACTCAGGGTGGAGAGAGCTTTGGCCTTTATTGCTTGTGTGGCTTCCAGGATCTGACCAGAGAGAGGTTGAGATGTACCTTCACCAGTAGGTGTCTCATAAAGGAATGAACCTCTGTAGCAGTTGATGACGGTGAGACAGGGTTCTCAGGTTCTACCACTGGGCCTTCAGTCAAGGTTTCCCCTATGGAGTTAATCTTAGGGTCTGCCTCAACATCCAGTTGACCAATGATATTGCCTAATTGCCTTAGTCTCCTTCTAAAGCTGAACTCTGTAGTGATAATGTCTTGAATTCTTTGAGCTAGCTTGTCAGCTTTTCTGGATTGGCCTTGTTTCACAAGTGGCATGCTTACAAGATCAAGACTTTCATAGAAGTTCAAGGTCTGAAAATTGAAGACTTCTTGCTGCCTTTGAACTTTTTGAATAATAGGGGCTCTTCTGTTTTCATCATACATCCACCTAATGATATGATTTGAAGTTGGTGGAGATGACATTGTCCTTGGTATACCTTCCTCAAACAGAGATTGAATGTAGGAGTCTATGGAGTCCACATCAATGTGAACTTGAGGAAGATACTATGTATGCACAACTGCAAATGAGGACGGTAAGTCCTCAATGTCCATACACCCTGAAGAACTCCCAGGTTCTGTAACTGCAATGACTTTCTCCCTCTTTTTGGTAGCATCAGCCTCTTGCATAGATGAGCTAGGAGTTAGGTCAATCACACTCATAGGTTATTGTGTTCCTGGTTGTGCTCTTCTTAAAGGTCTCCCAGCTAGTTGTTCCTTGAGATAAGAAATCTCAAGTTGCTAATCATTGACCCTGTTTTGCAAGGTAGTCACCTGAGATTCAAGGTGAGTGACCTTGAAGACTAAATAGGTGCATGTTTACGACAATTTTTGCACCTTTAGCCTCAGATTCCCCTCATCTTCATTAGAAGAATCATTGGGGGATGAGATAATTGAACCAAAGTACTCTCTCTCACCACCAGCTTCAGGTCCTTGGTTGCTGGATTTCCTCTGCTCACTAGCAGCCTCAGTTGAGGTGTCAATGGGTTGAGTTGCCATGGTTGAGGTCTTAATGATGTAATCACTTACAAAAGTAAGAGCCTCTTCCATATGGATATCCTGAATAGGTTCAAAAGTATCCACCTCAGTTATGGGTGACTAATGTGGGTTAGACTTAGGAGACTCAAGAGCACTCATCTCTCTTTGAGAAGGGGAAAAGAAGAGAGAATCATGGTACTCACTGAAACCTAAGTCTTCATCAGTATAGAAGTCAAGGTTAGGAATGGGTTGGTTTAAGTCTACAGGCTAGGGATGGTAGCTCTCCCTTGAAGGTTGTTCACTTGAGTGTTGAGACTCAGAGTGAAGGCTTAAGGCAGTTGGGCTTATGAGCTCACCAGGCTAAGCATGAGGAACCTCAACACTAATCTTTGAAGTAATGGGAGTGGTTTGCTCCTCAGGGGAAGTGGGAGCTCCAGTATCCACTTCCTCTTGTATGGGTGAGTATATAGGGGTATGCACAGACTGAATAGTTTGATCAGGGATTCGTTTGGATTTTCTTTGGTAGGTGAAGATGATTTGTGGCTGTTGTGGTGGTTGAGATGTAGAAGGTGTGGGTTCAACACTAGCTTGTGCTGCTAGGTTGTCACCTGAGCAATGAGCTCTAACATTTTCGGGACAAGGGCTGTTTCTACCCCTAAGAAGCCAACAATTGGCTTCCTCAAGATTTTAAAGATGTCGGGCTTCATCTGTCCCAGTTTTAGAATAGTACATGTTCCCCTCAATTGTGAGCCCAGTTCACAGTTAAGAATGTATTGAACATATCTAGGGAACATGTAGTATTCTAAGGAGTCCAATTTTGCAAGTAAATTAGTATAAACAGATTGAGAATACCTGAACTTGACTCCTTCAACCATCCAAAGCACTATGAAGGAGAGATCCTCAGGAATCTAGTCCCACCCTCCATGCTTGTTAGACAAGCTGTGGATAACTACATAAGTAGGTATTTCCACTTGGATGAGACCTTCGTTTTCTTGAAGGTCTTTACAGAGAAATTTCCCTCATAGCCCATCTGCTCAAAGGAGTGGTTAACAACTTCTTTAGGGAAGAATACCTCACCTTATTCATCATCCAGCTGAAGATGATTGTTGATGATGGCTGGAGTGATGAAGATTGTTCTCCCCTGCAATGTGGCAGATAGTGCCTTCTCCCCATCCATAACGACCTCTCGGAAGGTCTTCTAATATTCGAGCAGATGATCCTCATACAGAGTAGTATCAATGGTAAGGGAGGTGAAGTAGTTAGCTAAAGCCAAGAAACGGCAAACCTCTGAGAAATGTGGATCTTTCTCAGAGTTTAACAGAGCAACTTGGTTATGTTGCCTGTGTAACTGCATGAAGAAATTTAGGTCATTTCTATGGTTAAGGTTGGCCATTTTGAGAAAGCTTAAGGATGAAGGAAGGATGAAAGAAGGCGGTTTTAGAGAGAAATTTGGGAATTTAGGTTTGGAGAAAAAATGAAGATGATAGAAAGAGGGGGAACCATTGGTTTGATATGTGAAAAAGGATTTCAGACAAAGTTAATAAAAGAGGATAAACTTTGAAATCCGGATGTCGGTCCCACCTCTGAAAAAGTAGTTTACTTTTTGCTCAAAAATTAGTTTTCTTGGAAGTCAAAAAGCTTCCGAAAGTTAATTGTCTTTGGAAGTTTTAATAAAAAAGCTTCCGAAGCCAAAATGACTTCAGAAGAATTTCCTAAGAGTTTTGAAAGGTTTTGCTTCGGAAGAGAATTAAAACTTGGATGTTTTGTTCAAAAGAACAAAACTTCCGAGATTTACTTTTCTTCAAAAGAAAATTGTCCTTAAATACATATAAGTACCTAAGAGATGTTTTGAGCTTCGGAAGATATATTAGAAATTTCTTCCGAAGGGAAAAATACTTAGGCAGTTATTTGTTTTGATGGCATAAGTTTCTTCTGAATGTAAAAGCATATCTTCTAAAGGATAAAAAATTTTCAAAAATCTAAGAAAAGTCTTCAAAAAGTTTTCATCCAAGAAAAACAGAGCTTATGAAGGTGATAAACTAGACAACTTAGGACACACAGATTTTAAGAAATAATATGAATTAGTTTTAAGAAAAACTTACTCAAAGTTAATCATCCTAATAGTTGATATAAGATACTTAAATCTTTGTTCATCAAAGGCTTTTGTAAACAGATCAATATATTGTTCATTTGTGTTAACTTTGACTAGTTTAATTAATCCCTTTTCAAAGTTATCTCTAATTAAATGATACCTGATAGTGATGTGTTTTGTCCTTGAGTGCTTCACAGGATTCTCTGTGATGAAGATAGCACTGTTGTTGTCTATATGAATGGGAGTCTCCTTGAAATTTAATCCATAGTCAAACATCTGATTCTGAATCCAAAGCACTTGAGCATAGCAGCTTGCAACAGTAATGTATTCAGCTTCAGCAGTTGATGCAGAGATACATGATTGTTTCTTGCATTGCCATGAGACAACCCTTCCACCAAGAACCTAACATCCCCCAGACGTAGACTTTGCAGTCATGTTGCAACCACCATAATCACTATTTGTATATGCATACATATTAAAGTCATAATTCTTATGATACCAAAGACCAAGTGTTGAGGCACCTTTGACGTATCTTAGAATCCTCTTAACAGTGATGAGGTGATACATCTTGGGCGTGAAGTCGGCTGGATCGATAAACATCCAAGCATGTTCTTGATGGAAGGATAAACAACAGGACAAACCAAGAGATAATCAATAACACGAACTATAATTTAATGGTTTCATTGATAAAACCTAACGATTACAAGTTCGTTACAACATAAGAATCAAGACTCTTAGAAAGGGGAAGATCGAGCATGATCTCCCCGCTCATCCGGCAACCCTAGGCTCCCGGGCACACTCTCTCTAAAACCCTTAATCTCTTTACACATTGAAACTGGTATATATAGGCGTCGACCCATATTAGATGTGACCGGGCCCATTCGTGCGATTGGACCATGCGTATGGTTCAATCGTATGAGTGGACCATACTTATGGTTCAGTCGTACGAATGTTCCAATCGCATCTCTCAGTCGCACGGTTGGTCCATTAGCATGGCCCAGTCATACGACTGAGTCTCATTCGCATATGCTCCTGCGAATGACCTAGTTTCATGTGTTTACAACATATCAGGTGTATTACATTAAGCCTAGACTATTCGACAAGCGACGGACACACTATATATGAGAATATATGCTCCAACAAATTCCCCCTTGGACGTTGCTTGCGAATAGTAGATAACACCTCTTACAATCTTCAGTCAATCTCTGCTCTGGTTGCCAATAGAATCAAACAAAAAACCATATTAGCCAACGTTGCCGATCCGTCAGGTGGTTACACATCCCTAAAAATGAATTTAGGCACAACAGCTTTCATTTACTTTGCTAACACCATCATCGCAGCAAGATTCCCCATATGACTGATTTGTCTAGATAATGATACGAACAGTTTTCCATTGCTTCAATCTTCACACAGGCTAACCTGATTAACATCAACACCTGTAGAAATTCCCCCTCACATTCAGCATATCCCAATATATAGATATTATACTCTCCTGGCATCTTCACACGGTGTATTGGGCAAAAGGTTGACGGTTCCAATCCACAGCTGACAATATCAAACAAATCAGCATGCATGTAGATTCATCACCAGAAACCTACTAACATCATCACTTTCTGATTGCGTCTTCAATTCTCTATACATGGATTCCCTCTAAGAATGAGAATCCTCTCTATGCGGATAAATATAACCTGATTGGCCCATAAGTAATCAGATGCTCCTGACTACCCCATAAAATCAGCACCGACTGCTGGCATCTTCTCTTCTCTCTTTCGTGTTCCAATTACATTCACCTATTCTGGAAGTCCGACGAATAATGGGGTATACATCAAACTTATTGACAAAAGAACCTCGGCATGAATATGCTTTGCTCATCTTTAAATTGTGCAAGAAGCTATTCCAAACTCTTTTTTTGGTCTGGAACAAATGCGGATGACTCAATGCGGATGGCACATTCGTGTGATTGAACATACGAATGGTCCAGTCGCATGACTGAACATACGGCCGGTCCAGTCGCACGAATGGTCCATTCGCATAACTCATTCGTACGAATAGTCCATTCGCATGGCTCATTCGTACGAATGGTCCATTCGCATAGCCCAGTCGCATGAATGGGTCTACACGTAGATTTTCTGATCTGCAGCTGCCAGGGCTGCCCAAAACCCTATTCTAACGAATTTTACATGTACCAAAACAAAATATACATCAATAGATGCGAAAGGGTGATGGGATTGTGGTTTCAATTTTGATTTTAGGATAGATACAACACACGTAACAAGATCTGAACAAAACACGAAGTGGGTTTAACGTCAAGATCTGAAATTTGATCCAGAAATCAGAGCTCGGGTTGCTAGAATGATTGTTAGATCATTCCGGCAGTAACCGGCTCTGATACCAATTGTGAAGTCGGCTGGATCGATAAACATCCGAGCATGTTCTTGATGGAAGGATAAACAACAACACAAACCAAGAGACAATCAATAACAGGAACTATAATTCAATGTTTTCATTGATAAAACCTAAAGATTACAAGTTTGTTACAACATAAGAATCAAGACTCTTGGCAAAGGGAAGATCGACCATCATCTCCCCTCTCATCCGGCAGCCCTAGGCTCCCGGGCAGACTCTCTCTAAAACCCTTAATCTCTTTACACATTAAAACTGGTATTTATAGGGCTCGGCCCATATTAAATGCGACTGGGCCCATTCGTGCGATTGGACCATGCGTATGGTTCAATCGTACGACTCGACCATGCATATGGTACAATTGTACGACTGAACCATACTTATGGTTTAGTCTTACGAATGTTCCAATCGCATCTCTCAGTCGCACGACTGGTGCATTAGCATGGCCCAGTCGTACGACTAAGTCTCATTCGCATATGCTCCTGTGAATGACCCAGTTTCATGTGTTTACAACATATCAGGTGTATTACATTAAGCCTAGGGTATTCGACAAGCGACGGACACACTATATATGAGAATATATGCTCCAACAAATTCCCCTTTGGACGTTGATCAGAACCTAAAAGGGCTTTTAAGGATAATCTTTCACATACTTCAAGTCAAAGACCAATTAACCAAAAAGAAAAGGATGTCAAACAGGTTAAATCAGTTAATTTTGTTAAACTAGTGAATACATCAAAAGAACCAGAGTCAAAACCTAAAGTGAGTGATGTTACTAGAGTGTCACACACGTCTCCACAAAGAAAGTTTAATCATAAAGTTGATAGCAGGGCGTGCTACAACTGTGGAGAATGTGGACACATTGCTTCCTATTGTTCTTATTATCAGACACCTAGGAAGAAGATTGAACTTCAGGACTCAAAACCTAAGTCCTCTAAAAGGAGCTCTTTAACTCCACCTAGAAGAACTAGTGAACAGAAGGTTCAACCCGTTAGCCAGTCGACTGTTTATCACAAACAGGCATTGCACAAATCTGGCTTATGGAAAGAGAAGTCAAACTCTATGTCTGATAATGATGACAAGAAGGAACCTAAGCTACCCTCACCTTCTAAGGGTCAATGGGTTGAATTTCTGATGTGTGATGCCTCTGGGAAACCCAAGCCAGTAAAGGCTTGGGTTCCTAACCTAAACTAATCCTTTACCTTGTATGTGCAGGATGATCGCTACAGTGCTGAAACTAACACGTGGATAGTAGACAGCGGAGCATCCAGGCACATGACAGGAAACAGAGCTCTTTTATCAAATGTCAAACAAATAAAAGGAGGGCATGTTTCGTTTGCTGGAAACAAGGGAGGCTATATCACAGCTCAGGGAGAAGTTGGAAATCAGAAAGTTAAGTTTGATAGGGTGAACTACGTCCAACAACTTCAAAACAACTTACTCTCTGTTTCTCAAATATGTGATAAGGAATTTAAAGTCATCTTCGACAACAAGAAGTGTTACGTGCTGAAGAAAGACTATGTGATCCCCGAGGACCAGGTTTTGATGACTGCTTCAAGATATAAAGATCTTTATGTCTTGGATCTGTCAACAGCTTCTACAATGGATCATGAGGTTCAGTGTTTTCTATCTAAAGCTAGTGAAAAGGATTCCATCTCCTGGCATAGGAGAATGGGACACATTAGTCAAAGGAAGATGAATCACTTGATTCAGAAGGATCTGGTGAGAGGAGTTAATGTTAAGAACTTTCAGCTTCCTGATTTTTGTGTAGCTTGCAAGAAAGGCAAGCAGACAAAGAAGTCTCATATGGAAAAGAAAATTAATTCAATAGAACTTCCTCTTGAACTTCTTCACATGGATCTGTTTAGTCCAATCATTACAAAGAGCATTGCAGGCGACTTGTACTGTTTTGTGGTCACCGATGACTACTCAAGGTTCACTTGGGTAATGTTTCTGAAATCCAAATCAGATTCATTTGAATCATTCAAGGAGTTGGTAACCACACTGGAATCTCTCTACAAGCTGAAAGTTAGACAAGTACGCTCAGACAACGGAACGGAATTCAAGAACCAGTGGATGGAGGCATACTGCAAGGAAAAGGGAATTGTGCATCAATTCACTTCTACCTACACACCTCAGATGAATGGCGTTGCTGAGAGAAAGAACAGAAGCTTGATAGAGACAGCACAGACTATGCTGGCAGACTCGAAACTGCCTATCCAATTCTGGAACGAGGCAGTGGCGAATGCTTGTTATACACTGAATCGAGTCTTGATATCCAAGCGCCACGGTAAAACATGTTACGAGCTACTACAAAGACGCAAACCGAACTTGGAGTATCTCGAACCATTTGGGGCACCGTGCACACTTCTAAAGAAGACACAAGAGGGTAAATTCAGCGAGAAGGCAGATGAAGGCATCTTTCTAGGATACAACATACCGAACAAGCGAGTTTACAACAACTCAACGGGTCTAGTAGAAGTGTGGTGTAATGTTGACGTTCAGCGATTCACCACACCACCTACTGGCAAAGGACCCGCCTACTTCTTTGACTATGATGGATTCTTCAAGTCCTTCAACATCCCTCTCTCTCCCTCGGATGACGAATTAGCTACACGAATGATGTATGTTAGCTTGAATCCACCAACATCCAGCTCACAGGGAGAATCATCTACTCAGTCAGGGGGAGTAGTCGACGATACTAACTCCTCCTCTGAAGATGAAGCTGAAGAAGATAACCAGAATAGTCAGGAGGAACAGGTTCCAGTTCCTGAAAGTCCACAAGCCTCTACCAGTGATGCACCTTCGACTTCAGAGCCTCAAACTCCAACTACCTCAGATGCAGAACCAAATGTTCATCATCTTGGCTCTGAGGTAGCTGTTCCTACTACTCCAGGATCACGTCTAAACGTTTATCATCCCTTAGACAATGTCATTGGGGATGTCCGATCAGGAGTACAAACCCGAAATCAGCTGTACTCAGCTGATTATGCCTCTGTTATGGAAAAGGGATACATTCATGATGGTGCTTATCGGTGTTTTGTCTCGCAGTTTGAGCCAAAATACGTTAGTGATGCACTAAACAATGAGGCATGGGTGAGTGCCATGCAAGAAGAACTTCTTCAGTTCAAGAAGTTAGGTGTATGGACTCTGGTAGATAAACCTAAAGGTGCTAAGGTCATTGGCACCAAATGGGTCTTGAAATGCAAGAAGGATGACCAAGGGGTCATTATCAGGAACAAAGCTCGACTGGTTGTTCAGGGATTTCGTCAAGTCGAGGGAATTGATTACAATGAGGTGTTTGCACCTGTGGCAAGGATGGAAGCCATTCGTATCTTCTTGCATATGCATCGTACATGAAGATTAAAGTCTATCAATTAGATGTGAAGAGTGCATTTCTTCATGGGGAAATCAGAGAAACAGTCTATGTCAGTCAACCCGAGGGATTTGAAGATTCTTATCATCGGGATAGAGTCTACAAGCTCGACAAGGCTTTATACGGGCTTCATCAAGCTCCAAGGGCTTGGTATGAAAAACTCTCGACTCACCTTGTGAAACACGGCTTTCGCAGGGGAGTCATTGACTGTATGTTGTTCATTAAAGAAAAAGATGGCGACCTACTGCTCGTACAAATCTATGTTGATGACATAATTTTCGGTTCAAAGAACGAAGAGTTATGCAAAGAGTTTGAAGCAGTTATGAAGAAAGAGTTTGAGATGAGTGCTATGGGGGAGATGCAGTTCTTTCTCGGGCTACAGGTGGATCAAACACCAAATGGGATCTTCCTACATCAGATCAAGTATGTAGGAGACATTCTCAGTCGTTTTGACATGGAGAATGCTTCTGCTGCTAGTACTCCACTTGCTACGAATCACGATATAGCACCTGATGAAAATGGAGATCTTGTGGATGCCACGATGTACCGAGGAATGATTGGATCCCTCATGTATCTCACTGCCTCTAGACCTGATATCATGTATGTGACATGTTTATGCTCTAGATATCAGGCTAAACCTAGGGTCAATCATCTGATCGGGGTCAAAAGGATTTTTCGCTATCTAAAGGGTACACCCACACTTGGGTTGTGGTATCCTCATGATGATGATTTTGAGCTCACGGCGTATAGTGACTCAGATTACGGAGGCTGCAAGATGAACTACAAGTCTACATCAGCAGGGTGTCAATTCTTTGGGAGAAGATTAATTACATGGCAGTGTAAGAAGCAGACATCGGTTGCATTGTCAACCTGTGAAGCTGAATATGTTGCTGCTGCAAGTTGCTGTTCACAAATCATCTGATTCAATAGCAAATGCGGGATTACAGTTAACGATCTATTCTACTCCTATTTTTGTAGATAACTCTGCTGCAATTGCAGTAACTAAAAATCCGGTCCAACATCCTAAGACCAAACATATCGTTATTAAATATCACTTCATACGAGATTGTTTTGAAAAAAACTTAATTGATGTGGTAAAAATAATACTGATTTTCAACGCGCTGACCTCTATACTAAAGCCTTTGATAAACCACGTTTTCAATATCTGCTAGAGGTCAACGGCGTTAAAAAGAGAAGTGAGGTTATTCCTGATGATGATCATGTGTAGTCTGATGTAGCTTAGTTAATTCTTCATTTTATTTGAGCTTATGTGGTTAAATTAGTCTGTTTAAAATTAACTTATGTTATTCTGCTATTATTAAAATCCTAAAATAATGAAACCAGTTATGATTTTAGTATTTTAGGGGGAGAATTAGTCAGCAAGCAACATTAAAAAAAACTGAGGGAGAAGGAGTGGAAAGCTGATATAAGGTAGATCGTATCTGTGATACCGATTCAAACCCTGTGGAATATGATAGTACACTGGAACAAATCAAGAGGGACTTTGAAATTTTAATTTAGAAAAGGTGCAAAAACATTCAAAGTATAAGTCTGTGTAGTCTAAGTAATTCAAAGGGAAGATGATAGAAAAACTGGTAACTCTAAAGGTAACACAATGAGAGTAGACCTAGAGGTTGCTAGACCACAATTGATATGTCGGTAGATTCAACACAATAGATGATTAGACCTGACTGGTGATCTCAAGATCAAACTAAGTGGTTCAACTAACTGTGGGCTCCCATCTTATCGTTGGTTAACACAATCAACAATATTCCAATAAGGGGCAATGAGCATGTAAACGCCACAAATGTGTGCGGATGACCATAAATAGAGCAAAGCACCATAAAAAATGAAGAAAAAAATGCTATCAGCTAATGACTTATGTTGTTGGTACATTTGGTGCAAAATAAAATTAAGCTGCTCTAACAAGGAGATAGGTTGTGCGCCTCTCTGCTGTGCGATGGCACTGACATGAGGATAAGCATAACCTAGATATTCTAGAATTCATTGTTGTTTGTCGCCTCTCTGCTGTGCAATGGCACTAACCTGAGGATTGGCTTCTCCTTGAAAGCTCTAAGAATAGTCTCTTCTTGTAAAAATAACCGTAGACCGCTCAAAAGCTCCTGAGGAATGTTGATTACCATATAAGTGTGGGATCCACAAATGTTTGTTGAAATAATTAAACCAAAAACAATCACCAGTTTGTGTCAAGAGTCTGTGTATGGATTTAAGTGGACAAACATATTGACAATCATTGTGGCTGCAATTCTTGAAAGTTCAAATCAATGTGGTGATCTAAGAGTTCCAGTATGATTTCCTAAAGTTGCTAATGACTCTGGATGAACACCAAGAATTGAGCCTCAAAAGATTTTGATAACAAGTCCCAAATGATTTGATGTGTTTGTATGATTCCAAAATTGAATTGGTCCAGGTGTGGTCAATCTAAGTTGAAGCTTTCTATTCCGGAACCAAATCCAATAGATTTCCACCTTAGGTTCTATCTCTCACAAAAAGCCAAAACTAAGTCTTAATTTTTAGTCTTTAGTTTAAGTTTCTAATTTAGCGAGTCGTTTTAGTTAGTTTGTTTGCCGGACTACATCATGAAAATCGATAAGGGATCAACTCACTGAATGGGTCATGTCTGAGATGACCACATGAATTTTCAAGTTTAAAGCAGTCACGTCTGAGGTGACTAAATTGGTTAAAAATGATCATGTCTGAGATGATCAAAACTCATAATGTCTATTTCAAAAGGTTAAAATGTTCAAAATGGCAGAAAATCTACTAAGTGTGACCTATTCGCACGATTGGACCATGAATATGGACCAACCATGCGAATGGATCCCATTCGCACGACTGGACATGAAATTTAGTCATTCACCCGAATGGCGTTTAAGAATGATCCTTTCGACCGAGTGACAGGGTGCGAATGAGTCAGTCAACCGACTGAGACTCAGTCGGTTAATTGAGAAAGCAATGAAAGGGCACATATGAGTCAGTCAACCGACTGAGACTCAGTCGGCCAACTGAAAGCGACCGACTGGGCCAATCGCACGACTGAACCTCAGTCGCCCGAATGAACTGAGCGAATGAGGCCAGTCGGCCGATTGAAATTAGGGTCAGTATTTAAAGGGCCTCAGTCGATCGCATTTCACTCATCACTCCCAATCGCACCCAAATCGCTTTCTTTCCCGTTACTCTGCCTAAAATTTCTAGAGATAGTGTTTTCACATTGCTATTGATCTTCTGACATTCGATTGACAAGTATATAGGTACATTGCAGTTAAATCTTATAGAAATCAGAAGATCTTGAGTCAAATTTGTGTTATTCGAATGAAACATTAACCGGATTGAAAAATGCCCTAATAACCTATATAAACTAAGCAAAATGTTAAAATTAAGTTTAATAGGTCATTAGTGACAAGATGGCGAGTCTAATGGACCATTAAACCATGTTAAATTACTTGAATTAGGTCAAGATTCGAACCTCAGTCGATTGAACAGGGGGTCATGCGATTGGACGTTCGGATGAACTGCAATCGCACGATTGAATCTTGCGATTGGATCAATCGGCAGAATGAACCATACGAATGAGTTTAGTCGGCCGTTGAACCAATCGCAGACTCAGTCAGCAAATTGAACTCAGTCGCATGTCTCATTCACCCGAACGAGCTCAGTCACACGAAAGAACAAACGACTGACTCCAGTCACATGATTCATTCGCACGAATGTATCGGATTGAATTTAAACTATACACCTTGAACTGAATTTTGAATGTATGACTTACAAATGGTTCTGTGTCTTGTGTTTCAGGTCAATGGCTGATAGATGGTCCATAAATCCAAAGCACAATATATGTGCTCATTTGGACCATACGACTCGGAATGGAGCTGATTTTACAGATATTATTGCATTCTTTCGACGCTCTCGGATACATAAAGCCATATCCACACAGTGTACTCCTTAGAGGTCGTTACATCAGGCTTTCTGGGAAAATGCCTCCGTAGATCGTTCACATGAGCCTTCAGCATACGGAGCTCCATTCATGGTCATGACATTGAAATTACAGCAGCTGACATCCAGAGAGTACTTGATTTTGGGGATGATACTAATCAACCCACCAGACTACATCCACTTACAGTCAGAGGTTGCTTCCTCAGGATTAAATATGCTGGGGACATCAACTCGGGTGTGCTCAACAAGAGCAACCTGTGTCCCCAGTATAAATACTTGGCGCATGCGATCCTGAAGTGTATTGCTTCTCGAAGGGGTGGGTTTGATGACCTGTCAGACCAGATTCAGAATGCCTATGTGGCACTGATGCTGAACCACCCATTCAGCTTCTCGAGCATGATCTTCTTGTATCTGGTGGAGAATCTGGAGGCCAAGGAGAAGGAGAGTTTTTGTATGTATCCCAGATTTCTGCAGCTGATCTTTAACGAGAAGCTGCCATTACTTCCAAGGAGAAACATGATGCGGTTGCCCTAGAGGTTATAGATAACACGACTTTGGGTCGCATGAGAGTGTATCGGGGCAAGCAGGTAAAACCCCAGGTAAAAAGGTTGATCGGCCATCTGGCAAATGAACGATATGTGGCACCAGGTAGACGCAAATGGCGTCATGATGACATCGATTCAGATGATGAGAGGTTGTTGCTCCCAGAGCATGATTCAGACGATGATGATAGTGTGGATGTTGGGGATGATATGCCTGCTCCAACGAGGGGCACAGCTTCAGATGTTATACCCCCAGTGTCTGCCCCAACAGGCGACATAGCTGAGTCTGCAGGCTTCCACCAGGACTTCATACCTGGTGAGGAGGAAGAAGAGTCAGATGAGGAGCCCTTGATGAGGACCGTGGGAAGCAAGGTTGTTCCCACCGAGTATGGACTCCGGGCGGTTGGTGAACGCCCCAGGGATTCAGGAGAGACGACTGTAGATCCCAGCTATGCTCCTGAGTCTACTAGTCGTGTTCTTGGGGGATCATCCACCTTGACTGGATCGAGGAAGAAACGGATGGCTCAGCCCCACGGCCAGAAGAAGAAGAGAAGAAGACTCACCTTCTTACCCACCACAGCCACTACATCTACCACCATCCCTACCACTTCTACAGCCACACCATCCACCACCACAGCCACCACAGCCACCACAACTACCACTACCACTACCACACCTCCCACCACTGTAAATATGCCAACCACCACCATATATTTCACACCTACATCACCTCCAATATCTCACAGACCCAACCCTATCTTTACCACAACCACCACCACCACTAGCCACCAATCAGGACCCTCATCTAATCCCGCACGTATATATGGATCTCATCTAACTCAATTTGGGGTAGAGGACCAGCTGTCAGCGCTAAACCGTATGGTGATGCGACTGTTAGCTGCTGATGAAGAGAAGACTGCACAGATCTGACAGCTTGCAGATCTCACTGCTGTGCAGTCACATCAGATCTTGGAGCAAGATCGGCTAATCAAGGAGCAGGCCCAGCAAATGGCTGCTCAGAGCCTCGAGATCGCCCAACTCCAAGAGCATAGAGTCACTTCTGCTAAGAAAATTGAAGAGTTGGAGAATGCTAAGAAGACCATCATGCTCAAACTTAAAGGATCTAAAGATGAGCCTCTGAAGATTAAAGAGGGATATGGTGATGATAGTGATGATGATGATGTGGATGAAGATGAGGAGAGTGACGATGGTGAAGAAGCAGAAGGAGGGGATGCACCTGCATCGGCCACTGCTACAGGTCAAGAGAACAGGACTAAGAACAGACAAGATCAATCAGCCTCTACCTCTGCCCCTACAAGTGATGAAACCTTGATACAAGAAAAAAGTAAAGATTAGATGATTATGTATTTATCTTCTTTTGTATTTGAATCATGTAATTGAACACAATGTACTTAATGTTTATATTACTTTAATGCCTTTCTGTTTGATGAATTACTAATGATTTATGTGTGAAATGTAAATCAAACAGATCAAAATTACCAAAGAGATGAGTTTGACGTTGCTCCCCTTCTGCAGGTCAAGTCTCAGCTAACAATGATTCTTGATCTGCAAGGGATAGTCAGGAGTTCAGTGAATTATACCCCTGAAGAAGGGGAAATAATTCATGACTTATCAAATGAGCAACTCGCAAAGCTTTTCGAGCTAAATCCAGATGAAATAGTAAAAGATGCTCCAACATGCGATTCGACTAGTGACGAAGAGTTCAACGATGTTGATGATGTAGAAATCGAAGATGTCACTGCCGAGGAGTACCCTCAGTACGCTGACAATGAGGGTAATGTGGTCCCCAATCTGGGTGAATCCATTGTCAGCGATACTATTGAGGTGTTGAACAATATGGAGCAAGAAACAGAGAAAGCAGAAGACACAGCCCAAGTCTCAAATGATGATGTTGACATTCAAAAGGCTGAGTGGGCTGCATGTTTTGAAGAAGTTAGAGCCCAACGTACTACACCAAAGAAGGATTCCTACACCAAACTCTACAGAGTCAAGAAACATCATAAGGTGTCAGGTAGGATTATAGCATGGGCATATTTTGATGACCTTAACGTCTATGCAGTTAAGAGGGAGAAGGGCATAGAGTATTTTAGGTTTCCACATGATCTAAAGACTCTACCAGGTTTTGAGCTCAACCAGCTGGCCAAACTAAAGCTTTTGTATGCTGACTCGAGGAAGATGTCAGGCTGGTTTGAGGCTGCCCTAAAGAAGGAGTACCACACTAGATGGGTTAACTTCAGACCTCAACAGCCTACTAGGTATATCAGAAGGTATGAGGTTGATGCCATTACTGGCAAGCCGAAGATAGTGTTGAAGTGGAATCCTTCGCGCACAATGTCAAGAATCCCACTCAGGGAAATGCCACAGGATTTTACTCCACACTTTATGTGGTGTTACTATGATTGGAGAACAGCTGAAGCGGTCATAGTCTTAAGCAAAGAGGGACAAATGGATACTATCAGGGTATTCGACCCGATGTGGCTTACAAACTTGTTAGAAAGTGATGTATATACGCTATACAAGTGGCCACTGTTCTATGATACGCAAGATATTGTACAAGCTCTTCAGTTCCAGAACGTTATACGACTTTGCTTCACGTTTGAGATTCACACGGGAGTCACAAAAGAGTAGAAGTACAAGAAATACAAAGAGGTTATGCAGAAAACAGAAGATTAGAGAGATCTAGGTCCAAAGGAGAGTTTGTTGATACATGTATGTCCCTAGATCATGATATGAAATGTAATAGATCTTGTTTATCTGATTCTGGTGTAATTTGATATGATTAATGAAATGATATTGGGTGTTTGTTGTTTGTAATGATTAATATTTCATTAATAAGTTGATATTAAATTAATTAATTAGGTTAGTGATTGGTTGAATGTTTACATATAATGTTTACTAATTAATACATTCAAACTTAAAATAATGAAGTTATCATGCGAATGGCCCATGCGAATGGACCATAAGCATGAACACCTTCATACGAATGACTCAGTCGCACGACTGAACCAGGAGACTGGATCAGTCGTATGATTGTAACATAAGATTGGCTCAGTCGCACGACTGAACACTCAGTCGTGCGAATGAATCAACCACATGGCTCAATCACACGACTGAACCATACTAATGGTTCAGTCGCACGATTGAATAATACCAACCTATAAATACAACTCAATTCGTGAAAAATAAGAACTCTCGATCAATTACGATTCCAGACGTACCCTAGCCATCCAGAAGCCTCCCAACTCATTCTCCAAGTTCACAGAACGTATTAGATCGATTCTCAATCGATTTCTAACGTTAGTTTCAATTCCTGATTGATTCTTCGTGTGTTCTCACTGATTGGATCGCCAATCAAATAGGATTCCGCACTATTTGATCTGGTATACATGCTAATCTCCAGGTATTTCGTTCAAATACCAGGTTCTGACAGTACATACAGATGTATGTGGTCTATATCGATCAATAGTGAAAAATGGTGAAAGGTACTTTTGTAACACCCAGATTTTTTGTAAAAGAAAGAAATGCTATTTAACCCAAGTTGAAGGGTTAAATATGTAGCATGGCCACTTTTTGAGTTTGGGTTAGAGAGAGAGAAAGAGCAGAATAGTTCGGATTTTGAAGAGCAAGAAGGAGAAGCTCGAATTCAGGTAAGATTGGTGTGTATAAGATGTTCTTAATCGGCCTATGCCTCGGTTGTTTGATTGTGTGTGTTCGGTTGTGTGTTTAGGTGGGTTTCTAGGTGGTAGAACTCAATTGCATTTGGGTTTTGAACAAGTTCATCCAAAAGTTGTCAATGTGAGTTCTAGAATCCCCTTTTTTTACTTGTTTCAACTAATTTTGGGGCTGAAAATGCATCTTTAAACGTTTTTATAAATATGGGTGTGTACCCGTATGTTTTATTTGTGTGTGTTTAGGTGGGGTTTTGATTTTGGGTGATTTATGATGTATGATTGTTTTATGCTCATGTTATGTTGGTTAGAATGTAAGATAGAGGCTTAGAACATGCTAGTTTGTTGATTGCGACAAACTATGAGGGTTGATTGTATGTGTTGACTGCCCATGCGCCCAAATAGTGGCCCATGCGTCCAACGCTTTAAGCTGCCTAACTGTCCCATACGCCCAAAGCTCATGCGCCAAATAGTAACCATGTGCCTAGGAATAGGCTGAATTTGACTAAATGTCTAGACGCCTAGAATGCCCATGCACCTAGGCACTCATGCTCCTACATAGTGCCCATGCACCTAGAATGTTGCCCTGAATGACTAAGTATTGGCCATGTGCCCGAATAATGACCATGCGCCTAGAACTTTCCCACGCGCCAAAGTGTTCCCCAAGTGCCCAGAAGGCTATGCGTCTACATTGTGTCCATGCGCCTAAGACTTGGAATATTTTTCTGGAATTTTCAGGGAAAATGTGAAGTGCAGACTTTGACTTGGGGTGTTCCTGGGGGTAACATAAGTTGACTTTATAAGGTCATGTGATGTATGTTAAGTCATGTATGATGATGTATTCTTATGTATGGCTATGTTTACGTTTATGTTCCTTATTATGTATGTTTATTTTCCATGGCTTTACATGGTATGATTGTGAAAGAAAATGGAAAGTATTATGTAACCTAAAGTGGAAGATAATGAAAAGAGAAATGTAATGAACAAATGCATGCATTAATGAATGAATGAAAGTAAGAAAGTCTTGCAAGCAATGTATGGAGGTTCACACCTAATAAAGGGTGTTAGCTCAACTATGTGCGGGTTAGCTACCCCGGAAGGATGCACACTTGGGTCTAATATTTGTGATTAACCATACGTATGGGACCCATGCCGCATGCCCTAGGTACTGAGGTCAGCTTCGTGCATTATGTTCGAGGTCTATGATAGACCTCAGGCCTAGTAACCAGCTTCTTGCATAATGTTCAGGGTATAGCACATGGCATTGGTCCAGAATGAAAGATGAATGATAATGATGAGCGTACTTTCCCCAGGCCCTTGGGTCAGCTTCGTGCACAATGCTCAGGGTACAGTACGTGTCACCGAAAGTTAAAGAATGTATGAAAATTAAGTAAGGAAGATTATAAATGAAAGTGAATAATAATGATGACGTACGATGATGAATGAATGAAAGTTAATGAACAAATGATGATAAATGATAATAATGTTATTATCTATGTGTATGTATGGTGTATGATCACGTAGGAATGTAAAGAAAGGTTTTAAATGAAAGTAAAGCATATTTTATTTTAAAACTAGTACCTACTCAGCAAAGTTGACTATTATGTGTTTCCAGTTGGCAGGTAAATGTTGCTGAGGATGGCACGAGGTGGCTACTTGGCTTGTTTTAGATGGCATCCGTTTTATGTTTCGTTAATGTTTTTGCATTGTAATGCAAAGCAATGATATTTTGTAACGAATGTTGTATTATTTGCAAAAAAATTATTTATATGAAATGAAATAGTTGTTTAAATGGTTAGGCTGCAACGTTATAGTAAGTTAATGCAAATCATATGTTTTATGTGCAATGATTGACCGGGTCCTTACAAGTTGGTATTAGAGCCAAAGTTTAAGTGAAACATGTAAGTTTTTAAAAGAAACGTAAACTTAAATTGAAAACGGGATGAAAGGGAAGGGATGCCAGTTCGAGTAGCTGCGTGCCATCAGGTATTTTCTTAATGTTAACCGGTATCACGTGCGCATGTAATGTGATTTATGTGCTTTTAGTAGATTTAGATACTAATTTAGTCAGGATAGAAAATGCTTAGGATATGAAGAGTAAAGTAAGTGGCTAATCACAACTGGCCACTATAATTAGGGACTTACTATACTTAACATAAACTGAGCTATTACCTTGAATGACCGTGTTAGTTTTTGAATCTTATAGCGTGTTAGAGGATTGTTGGTGGTAGATCGTCGAAGGCTTCTAGAGGAGGAGGTCATGGTGGACGTGGTGCGGGACCACGTGCCACGAGAGGAAGACATCGAGCTGAAGAGGTGGTTCATGAAGAACCCAAGACCCCTTATCCAGAGCTAGGGATGAGAGTGCTCATTTGAAAGCCTTAGTGAAGGAGGCTGTTGTAGAGGTCATGTAGACGATCTTACCATCTGTGGTGACTGAAGTGATCAAGGCTGTGAAGGAAGGAGAAAGGAAGGAAAGGAGTAGGCCTACGAGTGAAAGGAGACAGCTGTCTCTACTGATGATGAGGAAGAGGAAGAGCCTGTGCCTAAGGCAGTACAAGGCTATAACTCAGGGCATTTCAAAGGTGCAAGCCTCTTACCTTTGATGGTAATGGCACTACTGCTGCTGCTCACCAGTGGGTGAGAGAGATGGAAGTTGTTCTCGATATTAGTGAGTGCCTAGAAGATCAGAAAATGAAGTTTGGCATCCACTCATTCATGGACTCGCTGTTGTGTTGGTGGGATGATATTGTCCAAGAGGAGGGTAGCAGGGCTACCGGGAGAATATGGTGGCCGGAGTTAAAGAAGTTGGTGATTGAGAAGTTTTGTCCTTATAGGGAGATGGACAAGATTGAGAGGTAGTTCTTGCAGCTAGAGGCGAGAACAATGACCCATCAGCAATACACCACCAAGTTTAATGAGATGGAAGGACTGGTGTTGGATCAGGTGACGCCTCTGTCATGAAAGATTAAGAGGTACATCCAAGGACTGTCGGCGGATATCCGTAGGTACATGATCGCCGCCCGGCCGAGTACATTTATGTTGGCGGTTGATTTGGCAAGAAGGCTGTATGACGAGCATGATGTGGTGGTGGCTGAGGTAAGCAAGAAGGGTGGTGGTGATCGAAATTGGAATGGAAAGCGGTTTGGACGTGGCGGGCCTCTCAAAGCAACAAAGGTGCATGGGTGGATGATAGACATGTGGTCACATCCAGTGCGGGGATGACGGAGTGTGGCAAGTATGGAAAGGAGCATGCCAGAGAGTGTAGGTGGGGACTGAACGGTCACATAGCGAGAGAGTGCAAGGTGGCGAGGTGTTTTAACTGTAGTAAGTATAAATGATCAAAGTTCCCCAAATGTTGTATGTAATGAACGTTCAAACACCTATTGACAGTTATTGTTAAGCATTAATGATATGCATAAGTAAATAGTAACGTTCGGTTGGTTCGGGTTGTATCGGTTCGGTCACGTGTAACACACACAAGCTGACACACGTATTAGATCTTATGTAGATCCAAGTACTAGAAACCGTCGCCATTGCCGGTGATATTGTGTAAAAGCTCCATTGTTATAAGAGAAGTATTTGTTAAATATTAGTAGTCACAAATCGGCTGTTGATAATTGTAAAATGTTAGGTTGATTTGATTTGGAATAGTATTTGTAGGCTTGATAGCATTGACTTTAATCTTTGTGGTTGAGTAATGGCAACCGTGTTGATGTTACCCTAACATCACACGACATACAAGAGGGAATTTACACACACAGCAGCTTCAGTCACACGACAGGACCAGACGCACAACTCAACTTGCCATTCGCACGAATCAACCCTCATTCGTACGAATCAGCTTCATTCGTACGATTGAACCTTCATTCGTGCGACTGGCGTTCAGTCGTACCACACAGCACTCAATCGCACGACTTAACCTTCATACGCACGAATCAACCTTCATTCGTACGAATCAGCTTCATTCGTACGACTGAACCTCCATTCGTACGTTTGGCCTTCCGTCATGCGATACAGGCACAATCGCACACATTCATTCGGTCGCAGACTCAATCGCATGCATACACTCATCCGCATTGACTCAATCACACACATTCATTCAATCGCACGACTCAGTCGCACGACATACCCAGTCGCACAACTCAGTCACCCGAATGACACATTCTCACGACTCAGTCGCACACTCACCCAGTCGCACGGCTCAGTCGCATGATAGACCCAGTTGCCAAAATGGCAGATTCGCGACTGCAGTTGTGCGGAGCAGCCTTCAGCTGCTCTGAGAATGAGTTTTACACAACAAGGACTTCCAGAAACACATTACAAACACACACAAACAAGAAGAACACACAGAAAGATATCACATGCACCCACACGACCACATGTATTCGGGTTGGACACAAACACCCGAAACCCCAGTGGACAGTAGTGAAAAAGCAAGAAGAGGGACGACCAAGGTCGTCTACCTGCAAGAATGGAGTAGACTCGATTGTAGTTGAAGTCTAGACGATGAAAACGGGACCAAACGGGGCGGTTTTGGTGCAAGGAAGAAGATGAAGTGAAGAAGAGAATGAAGAAGAAGATGATGAAGAATGGGGCTATTGGTACATGTATGTCCCTAGATCATGATATAATGTAATAGATCTTGTTTGTCTGATTTTGATGTAATGGTTAGAATGATTAATGAAATGATATTGATTGTCTGTTATTTCTAATGGTTAATATTTCATTAATGAGTCGATGTTGAATTGGTTAATTAGGTTTGTGGTTGTTTGAATTGTTACACATAATGTTATATTAATTATACATTCAAACTTAACGAAATGAAGTTCTCATGCGAATGGCCCATGCAAATGGACCATACGCATGAATAACTTCATACGAATGACTCAGTCGCACGACTGAACCAGGAGACTGGATCAGTCGTATGATTGTAACATAAGATTGACTCAGTCGCACGACTGGACACTTAGTCATGAGGATGAATCAACCATGTGGTTCAATCGCACAACTGAACCGTACTAATGGTTCAGTCGCACGAATGAACAATAGTAACCTATAAATACAACCAAATTCGTGGAAAACGTAAGCATTCATTCTATTTCGACTCCAGAAGTACCCTAGCCGTCCAGAAACCTCCAGTTGATACTCCAAGTTCATAGAACGCTGTAGGTTAATTCTTAATTGATTCTTAACGTTTGATTCAATACTTTATTGATTCTACGTGCGTTCTCACTGATTGGATCGCCAATCAAATAGGATTCCGCACTATTTGGTTTGGTTTACACGTTAATCATTCGGTATTTCGTTCAATAACAGTCCTTACAAGTGGTATCAGAGCCTTGGCTCTTGATTATGTGTGATTCAATCAAGATTGATAAAAAGTTTGTGTTTTTACACTAAAAAACGCAATCTTTTGTGTCAAAAGTTGTCTTGGACGTTCTCTGCTCATCAAGTTTTGGTTTCTACGGCCTTAGGCGATTAGGGTTTGAGAAATTTCTAATTTTACGGCTAAAACACATTTAACCTAGAAATTTTCGCAAAACAGCAGCTTCAGTCGCACGAGTGAGCCATTCGCATGACTGGACTTCATTCGCATACACCAGACGCACGATTGGACTGAGTCGCATCTCCATTCGTACGACTGAACCATCCGTTCGCAGTATTCATACGCATCAGCTTCATTCGCACGACTGAACCAATCGCTTAGTTCAGCCGCACGATTGAATTAATCGCATAGTTCATTCGCACGGATAGCCCATTCGGATCACTTAGTCGCACCAGTTTGATAGTTTGTTTAGTACACTTAAAAGTTAATCGAAATGGAAGATCAGATGTCAGCGTTTAATGTCGGCAAGGACTCAAGGATCCAGAACCTACTGTTGCTTGAGAGTGAAGTGGGGAATTTAATAAACCACCAAAACTCTTACCGTTAGATGAGTTTCCTCACTGGAAACAACGTTTTGAGATCTACCTCAATGGAGTGGATCCAAATTTGTGGGAAGCTATCGAGATTGGGTATAGTATGCCTGTGGGAGCAGATGGGGTAAAGCTTACTTTGGGAGGGATGACTGATGCTCAGAAAGTTAAGTATAATGCAGAGAAGAGAGTTTATGCATTGATTACACAGTCTATTCCTAAAGATATTTTCCACCAGTACTCGGAGAATAAGCAGGCCAAGAAATTGTGGGATGAGCTGGAAAAGAGATATGACGGGAATGCTTCACTGAAGGCAATTAAAGCTAAGGAACTGAAGAAAGAATTTGACAACTTCTCATCGATGGGAACGAGAGTTTGGACGATGTCATTGATAGATTCTACCATCTGATGAGTGAAATGCATACACATGGTATTGCTACTACCATGGAAGAAAATGTGTCAAATTTCGCAGACGGATTGCCGGAAAAGTGGGCTTCATTTGTGTCAAATCTAAGACAGAATGAGATGCTAGCAAAGTTGGATATAATGACTTCATTCTAAAGCTGCGAGAAGAAGCACTTAGGATGAAGTACAGAGCTCAGAAGTCTTCGCACACTCAGAATCCAGCTTTGTACAATGCCACGCCTCAAGCTAAGACGTCTGGAGCACCTCTTCAGACTGCATTTGTGTCTAGTTCATCGGTCCTTCACAAGCTTCTCCTTCAAGTTCAGAAACGTCAGGGTCTTCTTGTACCCATTACATTGGAACTGAAGAGAATGCTACTAGACCGAAGACCGAGAACCTCGGTAATGTGACTGTGGAAGTAGCTCGAGAGCACATGGATCTTTTGGCAGCAGTGGTTCATTCTTATGATGGACTTGTTGCTGGGAAGATCGGAAACTGCCATCTGGCAGATGAGGACTACGAGCAGGTGGATGAAATGGAGCTGGAGAGAATGGACATTATGTGGGCCTTAGCTAGTGCTGTCCGGAGGGCGAAGAAGTTTGTGAAAAAGACCGGACAGAAATTGGTTGCTACTAAGGATACCACATTTGGCTTTGATAAGAGTAAAGTGACCTGCTTTAACTATGGAGAAAAGGGAATGTGTGAAGCCAAAGAAGACTGGGAACGGGAACCCATTCTCGTCCTTCACTCGTCAAAACAAGCACCTAGCAGTTCTACTTCATCAAGCAAGGATCCAAAAGCCTTGACTGCTCATGATGACGAAGGATAGGACTGGAGCTTTCGGTTTGTCTGTCCAGGGGAATCTATATTGCCAGTGTAGAAGATTTAGATGATGATTCCGCGAGTGAGGGAGATATTGCAATTGAGATAGCGATGTCAAATATTGAAGAGACAACTACAACTAAGGTCAGCTTCAAGCCTGAAGAAGAGATTTCAACAGCAAAGAAAGAACCACCAGAACCAGAGACATCTGATGCTGCGTTGATGGCTAACCCTACTGAACCTCCTCAGGTAAGTACACTGACCAACTGTTTAAAAACCATGCTTGTTCTGATTATGATACCTTTAGAGATAGCATAGATGAGAAATTTTCTAGGTTATTAGATCATAATTATAACTTAGTAAAGGATTTGCAACTATGCACTGAGGCTAATAGAGTTTTAAAACAAAATAAGCATAGTTACAAAGAAAAGATAGACCTTTTGACTAAACAGCTTAGGGAAACTGAAGTAGTTGAATTTAACCAAGCTAATGATATTAGGTACTATCTTAACACCCTAGAAGACACTAAGAAGCAAAAGGCAGTTTTAGAAGTAGAAGTAAACTCATTAAAGCAAAAACTGCACAGCTGGACAAGTTCATCACACATTGTCCAACACTTAGTGAGAGAAAGAAACAACGGGGAGGGTTTGGGTTATAAAGTGGTTCCACCACCACCTGAGACCTTGATAAACACGAAGAGTAGACCAATAAATAACAACCCCATCAAGGATCATGTGGTATCTACCCCTCTTGTTAGTGATCCAGATTCCTCATGTTCATCAATTGAATCTGAAATAAAACAAAAAGAGGCCACTTTAAAGGCAAAGAGTAAAATGCCTTGTGTTAATCTGGAAAACAAATTTGAAAAGGTTAATATAGAGTCCAGGTCAAACAAAGTCAAATTTGAATCTAAAAGGACTACTAATGTTAAACTTTCACAAGCTTCATGTCAAAAACCAGTTAACCAAACGGAAAAAGATGTTAAAAATGTTAAAACAATTAATTTTGTTAAACTAGAGACAACATCAAAAGAAACAGAGTCAAAACCCAAACTAAGTGATGTTACTAGGGTGTCACACACATCTCCACAAAGAAAGTTTAATCATAAAGTCGATAGCAGGTCGTGCTTTAACTGTGGAGAGTGTGGACACATTGCTTCCTTTTGTCCTCACTATCAGACACCTAGAAAAAAGATTGAACTTCAGAATTCAAAACCTAGGTCTTATATGAGGAGTTCCTTAACTCCACCTAGAAGAACTAGCGAACCTAACGTTCAACCCGTCAGCAAGTCGACTGTTTATCACAAACAAGCATTGCACAAATCTGGCTAATGGAAGAGAAGTCATCCTCTGTGTCTAGTAATGATGACAAGAAGGAACCTGAGCTACCCTCACCCTCTAAGGGTCAATGGGTTGAATTCATGATGTGTGATGCCTCTGGGAAACCCAAGCCAGTAAAGGCTTAGGTTCCTAACCTAAACTAATGGTTTTACTTTGTATGTGCAGGATGATCGCTACAGTGCTGAAACCAACACATGGATTGTAGACAGCGGCGCATCCAGGCACATGACAGGAACAGGGCTCTTTTATCGAACGTCAAGCAAATAAAAGGAGGGCATGTTTCGTTTGCTGGAAACAAAGGAGGTTATATCACAGCTCAGGGAGAAGTTGGAAATCAGAAAGTTAAGTTTGATAGGGTGAACTACGTTCAGCAACTTCAAAACAACTTACTTTCTGTTTCCTAAATCTGTGATAATGGTTTTAAAGTCATATTCGATAACAAGAAGTGTTACGTCCTGAAGGAAAACTACGTGATTCCGGAGGACCAAGTTCTGATGACGGCTTCAAGATATAAAGATCTTTATGTGTTGGATCTCTCAACAGCTTCAACAACTGACCATGAAGTTCAGTGCTTTCTATCAAAAGCCACTGAGAAGGACTCCATCTCCTAGCATAGGAGAATGGGACACATCAATCAACGGAAGATGAATCACTTGATCCAGAAGGATCTTGTGACAGGAGTTAATGTCAAGAATTTCCAACTTCCTGATTTTTGTGTAGCTTGCAAGAAAGGCAAACAGACGAAGAAGTCTCATAAGGAAAAGAAAGTTCATTCAATAGAACTTTCTCTTGACCTTCTTCACATGGATCTGTTTGGTCCATCAGTATACAGAGCATTGCAGGTGACTTGTATTGTTTTGTGGTCACTAATGACTACACAAGATTCTCTTAGGTAATGTTTCTAAAGTCCAAATCAGAAACATTTGAGTCATTCAAGGAGTTAGTAACCACACTGGAATCTCTCTACAAGCTAAAGGTGAGACAAGTACGCTCAGACAACGAGACTGAATTCAAGAATCAGTGGATGGAGGCTTACTGCAAGGACAAGGGAATTGTGCATCAATTCACTTCTGCATACACGCCTCAGATGAATGGTGTTGCTGAGAGAAAGAACAGAAGCTTGATAGAGATAGCACGAACAATGCTGGCAGACTCAAAACTGCCTATCCAATTCTGGAATGAGGCAGTGGCTAATGCATGTTATACACTGAATCGAGTTCTGATAGTCAAGCACCACGAAAAGACATGTTACGAGCTACTACAACGACGTAAACCGAATCTGGAGTATCACGAACCATTTGGTGCACCGTGTACACTTCTAAAAAAGACTCAAGAAGGTAAATTCAGCGAGAAGGCTGATGAAGGAATCTTCCTAGGATACAACATACCGAACAAGAGAGTTTACAACAAATCAATAGGTCTAGTAGAAGTGTGGTGTAATGTTGATGTTCAGAGATATACCACACCAGCCACTGGCAAAGGACCCGCCTACTTTTTCGACTATCATGGATTCTTTAAGTCCTTCAACATCCCTATCTCTCCTTCTGATGATGATGGATGATATCTTGAATACACCAACTCTTGAGTCAACCTCATCGAGTTCACAGGGAGAATCATCTACTCAGTCAGGGGGAGTAGTCGACGACAGTGACTCCTCCTCTGAATATGAGGCTGAAAAGATGACCAGAACAGTAATGAGCAACAGGTTCTAGTTCCTGAAAGTCCACAAGCATCTAACGGTGATGCACCTTTGACTTCGGAACCTCAAACTCCTTCTACCTCAGATGCAGAAACAAATGTTCATAATCTTGGCTCTGAGGTAGCTGTTCCTACTACTCCAGGATCACGTCTAAACATCAATCATCCCTTAGACAATGTCATTGGGGATGTCAGATCAGGAGTACAAACCCGAAATCAGCTGTACTCAGCTGATTATGCCTCTGTTATGGAAAAGGAATACATTCATGATGGTGCTTATCGGTGTTTTGTCTCGCAGTTTGAGCTAAAATATGTCAGTGATGCACTAAACGATGAGGACTGGGTGAATGCCATGCAAGAAGAACTTCTTCAGTTCAAGAAGTTAGGAGTATGGACTCTGGTAGATAGACCTAAAGGTGCTAAGGTCATTGGTACCAAATGGGTCTTGAAATTCAAGAAGGATGACCAAGGGGTCATTATCAGGAACAAGGCTCGACTGGTTGTTCAAGGTTTTCGTCAAGTCGAGGGGATTGACTACAATGAAGTGTTTGCACCAGTGGCAAGGATGGAAGCAATCCGTATCTTCCTTGCCTATGCATCGTATATGAAGATTAAAGTCTATCAATTAGATGTGAAGAGTGCATTCCTTCATGGGGAAATTCGAGAGACAGTGTATGTCAGTCAACTCGAGGGATTTGAAGATCCTTATCATTGGGACTGAGTTTACAAACTCGACAAGGCCTTATACGGGCTTCATCAAGCTCCTAGGGCCTGGTATGAAAAACTCTCAACTCATCTTGTGAAACACGGCTTTCGCAGGGGAGTTATTGACTGCACACTGTTCATAAAAGAAAAAGATGAAGACCTACTGCTTGTACAAATCTATGTCGATGACATAATTTTCGGTTCAAAGAACGAAGAATTATGCAAAGAGTTTGAAGCAGTTATGAAGAAAAAGTTTGAGATGAGTGCTATGGGGGAGATGAAATTCTTTCTCGGGTTACAGGTGGATCAGACACCAAATGGGATCTTTCTACATCAGACCAAGTATGTGGGAGACATTCTCAGTCGGTTTGACATGGGACTCCACTTGCTACAAATCATGATATAGCACCTGACGAAAAAGGAGATCTAGTAGATGCCACAATGTACCGAGGAATGATTGGATCCCTCATGTATCTCACTACCTCAAGACCTGATATCATGTATGCTACATGTTTATGTTCTAGATATCAGGCGAAGCCAAGGTTAACCATCTGATCGGAGTCAAAAGAATATTTCGTTATCTGAAGGGTACACCCACACTTGGGTTGTGGTATCCTCATGATGATGACTTTGAGCTTACGGCGTATAGTGACTCGGATTACAGGGGCTGCAAGATGAACTACAAGTCTACATCAGCAGGGTGTCAATTCCTTGGGAGGAGATTAGTTACCTGGCAGTGTAAGAAGCAGACCTCAGTTGCATTGTCAACCTGTGAAGCTGAATACGTTGCTGCTGCAAGTTGCTGTTCACAAATCATCTGGATTCAACAGCAAATGCAGGATTACGGTTTAAAGTTTTCTTCTACTCCTATCTTTGTTGATAACTCTGCTGCAATTGCAGTAACTAAAAATCCGGAACAACATCCAAAGACCAAACACATCGGTATTAAATACCATTTCATAAGTGACTGTTTTGAAAAGAACTTAATTGATGTGGTAAAAATTAATACTGACTTTCAACGCGCTGACCTCTATACAAAAACCTTTGATAAACCACGTTTTCTATATTGTGTTAGGACCTGGTATTTAAACAAAATACCTAGTGATTAGCGTGTAAACCGAATCAAATAGTGCGGAATCCTATTTGATTGGCGATCCAATCAGTGAGAACACACGAAGAATCAATAAAAAACTGAAACTAACGTTAGAAATCGATGGGAATCGATCTAATGTGTTCTATGAACTTGGAAACGAATTGGGAGGCTTCTGGACGGCTAGGGTACATAACACCTCTTACAATCTTCAGTCAATCTTTGCTCTAGTTGCCAATAGAATCAAACGAAAACCATATTAGCCAACGTTGTCGATCCGTCAGGTTACTACCACATCCCTGAAAATGAATTTAGGCACAATAGCTTTCATTTACTTTGCAGAACCCCATCACAGCAGCAAGATTCCCCATATGACTGATTTTTCCGGACAATGATACGAACAATTTTCCATTGCTTCAATCTTCACACAGGCTAACGTGATTAACATCACCACCTGTAGAAGTTCCCCCTCACATTCAGCATATCCCAATATATAGACATTGTGCTCTCCTGGCGTCTTGACACGGTGTATTGGGCAAAAGGTTGAAGGTTCCAATCCACAGCTGACAATATCAACCAAATCAGCATGCACGAGGATTCATCATCGGAAACCGGTTCACATCATCACTTTCTTATTGCGTCTTCACTTTCTCTATACAAGGATTCACCCTAAGAAGCAGAATCCTTTCTGTGCGGATAAATATAACTTGATTGGCCCATAAGTAGTCAGATGCTGCTGACTACCCCACAAAATCAGCACCAACTGCTGACATCTTCTCTTCTCTCTTTCGTGTTCCAGTTACATTCACCTATTCTGGAAATCCGACGAATAATGGGGTACACATCGAACTTATTTGACAAACGAACCTCTGGGTGAATATGCTTTGCTCATCTTCAAATCTGTGCAAAAAGCTGTTCCAGACTCTTTTTTTTTTCTTTTGGTCTGTGTTGGACCAAAAGAACCAATGAGCCAAGATCAGAAAACCTCTAAGTCCCACATGATATCACAACAACTGCTGAAGGCTTCATCAGCAGTTCGACAAGTGCTGAAGACTTCAACAGCTGAAGACTAAAGTACTGAAGCTCAACAGCTGAAGACTAAAGTGCTGAAGCTCAACAGCTGAAGAACACAAGTGCTGAAGCTGAACAGCTGAAGAACACAAGTGCTAAAGCTGAAGACCAAAGTACTGAAGTACAACAGCTGAAGAGTCTACAAGTGCTGAAGATCAACAACTGGTGTACAAAGTCTGAAGACAAAGACTGAAGACATCAGCTGATGATATCTACTGAAGTCATCAGCTGATGAAACGTCTGAAGTTCAAGTCTGAAGACCAAGTACTGAAGTTTCAGTAGTTTGTCACAACAGCTGAAGAGTACTTCTTCAGTAGTTGTGATATCAGTAGTTTTATGTTTTTACTTTCAGTAGTTTTGTAAAACGACTGAAGAGCTTGTTCTTCAGTCGTTGTAGTGTCAGTAGTTTTATGTTTTTCAGTAGTTGTAGTAACTGATAACACTTAGTATTTTTGTAAGAAGATGTCAGCTGTTTTGACATCTTCAGTAGTTGTGTTTCAGTTGGAATAATTCTGTTAGATGTCACTATCAAGTGACATCAGCAGACGTCACATCTCTTATATAAGAGGTGTCCACCTAATTGTAAGTGTGACATTCCGTTACCACGAAAGCGAATATTGAATGAAATATATCTGCAGAATTCTCTCTATCTATAACCGTTTTTATTCTTCATTGAATATCCTTTCGTTCTTGTGAATTGGCTAATTCATTGTTAGAATTCCGCTGCTATACTCTCTAATCAATCAAACGTAGATCACTGATCCTAACAAGTGGTATCAGAGCTGGTTAATCATTGATCGATCTAACAATTGATCATTGAAACTGCTAATTGATATCTATGTTTGATTGAATTAGCATATTCGCAAGAACTGGTTATGGATTATGGAATTTCTGACGCTTTCGTTCATTTATTCTGAGATCTCTCTTGGTTCAATTGGTTGTTGTGTTTTGTTCTAAATCTGTTATAGCTTAATTGAATTTGATTGAATCTGAGATGACTACTCCTTCTAATGATCCTCACAATACCGGTTCCTCAACCAAGCCCCCGATGCTGGTTAGGACCGAGTATAACATATGGCAGCGAAGAATGCTTCATCACCTGTCTGTTAACAGTTCAGGTTGTTGGACATCTGTGGTACATGGACCACATAAGCCTATGGTGAACAATCCGGAAACCAATCAAATGGTTCCGAAGAAGAAGGAACAATACTCTGATGAAGATCGGAAACTGTTTGAGATTGATGCTAAAGCCCATGGAATTCTGGCCATGGCACTGCCTAATGAAATCTATTCAGGGCTTATGCATCATGAAACTGCTCATGATCTCTAGAATGCCCTGAAGGAACAATTCGGTGGCACAGATGAGGTCTTAGCAAACAACAGAGAAATCCTTGCCCAACAATATGAGACATTCTCTCATAGAAAGGGTGAGACACTGACTCAACAGTTTGAGCGTTTTTCCTGCTTGATCTCTGAGCTGAAAATGGTGAAACAGGAATACACCAATAGCCAGATGAATAACAGGTTCCTCAGATCACTACCTGAGAGATGGGACACATACACTATTGTCCTACGCTCCAGTGCAAATCTGGATAGCCTATCTCTCACCCAACTTCATGGGAAACTGCTTACATTCGAAAGAGAGATAGAGCAGAAAAGGAAACTGTCCTCATCAGGAAAGCTCACTGATGACTTTGTACCAGGGAATACTGCCTTGGTTGGTCATGAGTCAGAATATGCTGCATCTGAAAGCAATTATGATGAGCATATTGATTTCTCTTCAAATAGTTCTGATCATGCATTTGTTGGTATTGAGAGTCATTCTGGGAGTAATAGTGACAATCTATGCTTTATCATGGATGATTTGAAAGGAATTGCTGATGATGATCTAGAAGAGATGGATATTTTGAGCCAAATGGCATTGATTAATATCAGATCTCAGAAGTTCTATAAGAGAACTGGCAGGAAATTTCCTGGACTCTCTGGCAAAACCAAAGTTGGTTTTGACAAGAGTAAGTTGAGGTGTCACAAATGCCAAAGGCTGGGACACTTTGCAAGAGAGTGTAGATCAACTGGATCTAACTCTTCTACACCCTTTGTGACTTTTCCTAGTACTAGTCCACAAAACAGAGGGGAACATCCTGCTGGTTCTAGTCATCATTTACATCCTAGGTCTCCTGCGTACTTTGTTCCACAGGGTCAAATGTCATATCCTTATCCCTGCTATTATATGCCTCAACCAAATCCTGTTCAAGCTCCAATTGCACAACAACCACATGCATTGCCTGAACCACAACCTTCCCAATCTCATCAACAAACTCAATCTCAACAACACAGCTTCTTCACCCTAGGAGTTGTTGACTGGAGCAGTTTACCAGATGACTTGTCTGGTCATGAACAACTGTTCTCAGGTGCTGGTCAACATGGTGGTGAAAGTCCCTTTGGAAATCTAGCTCTTATGGCTTTGGATTCTGCTGATACTTCATCCACTAATGCCTCTACACCAAAGGTATCACAGGTATCCTCTGAGGCAAAAGCCAAATTGTGTTCTGAAACATGTATAGCAGCATTTGCATCTATTAGAGAAGCAAATGTAGCTTTAATCAACAAGAACATTGAGCTAGAACAAATAATTTCCAAAAGCAAAGCTGAATTTGAGTCTGTGCTTAATGATAAGAATGATGAGATTTACAAACTTAAATGTCAAATAACTGATGATAAGGCTAGGGAAGAGATACTTCTAAAGAAGTATAAAGATCTCAAGGAAACCCTTGTAGTCACCCAGGTAGAGTGTGATCGATGGGTACAATCATGCAAAGGTTTTGAATTCGATTTCAACATAGAAGCAACACACGTAACAAGATCTTAGCAAAACACGAAGAACACGAAGTGGGTTTAACGTCAAGATCTAAAATTCAATCCAGAAATCAAGAGCTCGTGTTGCTAGAATGATTGTTAGATCATTCCAGCAGTAACCGGCTCTGATACCAATTGTAAAGTCGGTTTTTCTCCGGATCGATAAACATCCGAGCATGTTCTTGACGGAAGGACGAACAACCAAATCAAAAGTCAAATCAATAACACGAACTATCAAATATTGGTTTCAATGATAAAAACCTAATGATTACAAGCTCGTTACAACATAAGAATCAAGACTCTTGCAAGGGGAAGATCGAGCATGATCTCCCCTCTCATCCGGCAGCCCTAGGCTCCTGGCAGACTTCCTCTCAATCCTTTTGCTCTCTACATATTAAAACTGGTATATATAGGCCTCGGCCCATATTAGATGCGACTGGGCCCATTCGTGCGATTGGACCATGCGTATGGTTCAATCGTACGCCTGGACCATGCGTATGGTTCAATCGTACGACTGGACCATACTTACGGTTCAGTCTTACGAATGTCCCAATCGCATCTCTCAGTCGCACGGCTGGTCCATTAGCATGGCTCAGTCTTACGACTGAGTCTCATTCGTATATGCTCCTGCGAATGACCCAGTTTTATGTGTTTACAACATATAAGGTGTATAACATTAAGCCTAGACTATTCGACAAGCGATGGACACACTATATATGACTATATATGCTCCAACAATTTGTTAGAGGTCAACGGCGTTAAAAAGAAAAGTGATGTTATTCCCGATGATGATCATGTGTAGTCCGATGCATTGCAGTTATATTTTCTTGTTCAATTTTCCTTTATTTATTTTATTCTATTTCACTTAAATTCATGTTATTTAGCTGTCTGTTAAAATTCTAAACTAATTAAATCCAGTATGATTTTAGAATTTTAGGGGGAGAGTAGGTCAGCTAGTAACATTTAAAAAATAAAAATAAAAACAAAAAAAAAATAAAATAAACGAGGGAGAAGGAGTAGATAGCCGATATAAGGTAGATCGTATCTGTGATACCGATTCAAACCTTTTGGAAAATGATAGTACACAGGAACAAATCAAAAGGGACTTTAAAATTTAATTTAGAAAAGATGCAAAATTCAAAGTATAAGTCTGTGTAGTCTAAGCAATATAAAAAGGAAAGATGATAGAAAAACTGGTAACTACTAAGGTAACACAAAGAAAGTAGACCTAGAGGTTGCTAGACCACAAATGATATGTCGGTAGATTCAACACAATAGATGAGTAGACCTGACTGGTGATTTCAAGATCAAACTAAGTTGTTCAACTGACTATGGACTGCCATCTTATCACTGGTTAACACAAACAATATTCCAATAAGGGGTAATGAGTATGTAAACGCCACAAATGTGTGTGGATAACCATAAATAGAGCAAAGCACGGAAAAAAATGAAAGAAAAATGCTATCAAGCTAATGACATATGTTGTTGGTGCATTCTGTGCAGAATAAAATGCAGCTGCTCTAACAAGAAGATAGGTTGTGTGCCTCTCTGCTGTGCGATGGCACTGACCTGAGGATAAGCATAACCTAGATATTCTAGAATTCATTGTCGTTGTCGCCTCTCTGATGTGCGATGGCACTAACCTGAGGATTGGCTTCTCTTTGAAAGCTCTACGAATAGTCTCTTCTTGTAAAAATACCCGTAGACCGCTCAAAAGCTCCTGAGGAATGTTGATTACCATATAAGTGTGGGATCCACAAATGTTCATTGAAAAAATTAAACCTAAAACTATCACCAGGTTGTGTCAAAAGTCTGTGTATGGATTTAAGAGGACAAATATACTGACAATCATTGTGGCTGCAATTCTTGAAAGTTCAAATCAATATGGGAATCTAATAGTACCAGTGTGATTTCCTAAATTTGCTAACGACTCTGGATGAAAACCAAGAATTGAGCATTTAAAGGTATTGATAACAAGTCCCAAATGATTTGACTTGCCTGTATGATTCCAAAAGTGAATTGTTCCAGGTGTGGTCAAACCAAATTGAAGCTGCCTATTTTGGAACCAAATCCAGGAGATGTCTATCTTAGGATTTATCTCTCACAAAAAGTCAAAAACAAGTTCTATTTTTGTATTTAGTTTAAGGTTCTAGTTAGTTAGTCATTTTAGTTTATCTGTTCGTCGGACTACATCATGAAAATCAGTACGGGATTAACTCACCAAAAAGGGTCATGTCTAAGATGGCCACATGTGTTTTCAAAGTTTAACAGTGTCACGTCTAAGGTGACTAAATTGTTTGAAAGGAACACGTCTGAGGTGATCAAAAGGTTTTCAAGTTAAAAGCATCATGTCTAAGATGATCAAATGCTCATAATGTTGAATTTCAACAGGTAAAAAGGGTTTAAGTGCTAAATGGTCATAAGTGTAACCCATTCGCACGACTGGATCATAAGTATGGACCAACCATGTGAATGAATCCCATTCGCACGACTGGACATGAGATTGAGCCATTCACTCGAATGGCTTATCAGATTGATCCATTTGACCGAATGAAAGGGTGCCAATGAGTCAATTGACTGACTGAGACTCGGTCGGTTAACTGAAGGTGCGAATGAAAGGGCACGAATGAGTCAGTCGACCGACAGAGACTCAGTCGGACAGCTGAATGCGACTGACTGGGCCAATCGCACGACTGAGCCTCAGTCGCCTGAATGAACTGAGTGGATGAGGCCTGTCGGACGATTGAACTCAGCTTCAGTATTTAAATGGCCATAGTTGATTGCATTCCACTCATCACCCTCAATCGCTCCTAAATCGCACATTGTACCGTTACTCTGCCGAAATTGCTTTAGACCTTGTTTCCACATCTTTATTGATATTCTGACTTGTGTTGATATTTATACAGGTATATATCAGTGAAATCACACCGGAATCAGAAGAAAGAAAGCCCTAATTGTGTGATATTTGACTGAAACAAGAATCAAACCATAAATGACCTAATAACCAACTGAAACTAAGCAACATGTTAAAACTAAGTCTAATAAGTCATTTGTTAAGAGATTCCGAGTCTAAAGAGCCATTAAACCACGGTTAATTTCATGAATTGATCAAGACTCGAACCTCAGTGATTGAACAGTGGGTCATGCGATTGGTCGTCTGGGTGAACTCCAATCGCACAATTAAGGCTGCCGAATGGGTAAATCGGCCGAATGTATCATGCGAATGAACTCAGTCGGCCGACTGAACCAATCGCAGACTCAGCCAACAGATTGAACTAAATCGCATGTCTTATCATCCGAATGAGCTCAGTCGCATGAAAGGTCAACCGACTGACTTCAGTCGCATGATTCATTCGTACGAATGAGTCAGATTGAATTTAAACTTTACACTTTGAACTGAAATTGATGTATGACTTACTAATGGTTCTGTGTCTTGTGTTTCTGATAAATGGCTGATAGATGGTCCATCAATCCAAAACAAAATATATGTGCTCATTTGGACCATTCGACTCAGAATGGGGCCGAGTTACAGAGATTATTGCGTTCCTTCGACGCTCTTGGATACATAAATCCATATCCACACCGTGTACTCCTTACAGGTCATTACATCAGGCTTTCTGGGAGAATGCCTCCGTAGATCGTTCGCGTGAGCCTTACAGCATACAGAGCTCCATTCATGGTCATGATATTGAGATTACAGCAGCTGACATCCAGAGAGTACTTGATTTTGGGGACGATACTGAACACCCCACCAGACTACATCCATTTACAGTAAGAGGTTGCTTCCTCAGGATTAAGTATGCTGGGGACATCAACTCAGGTGTGCTCAACAAGAGCGACCTGTGTCCCCAGTATAAATACTTGGCGCATGTGATCTTGAAGTGTATTGCTTCTCGAAGGGGTGGGTTTATGACCTGTCAGACCAGATTCAGATTGCCTATATGGCACTGGTGCTGAACCACCCCTTCAGCTTCTCGAGCATGATCTTCTCGTATCTAGTGGAGAATCTGGAGGCCAAGGGGAAGGAGGGGTTTTGTATGTACCCCAGATTTCTGCAGCTGATCTTCAACGGAGAAGCTGCCATTACTTCCCAAGGAGAGACATGATGCGGTTGCCCTAGAGATTATGGATGACACGACTTTGGGTCGCATGAGAGTGTATCGGGGCAAGCAGGTAAAGCCTCAGGTAAAGAGGTTGATTGGCCATCTGGCCAATGAAAGATATGTGGCGCCAGGTAGAAGCCAGTGGCGTCACGGCGACAGTGATTCTGATGTTGAGAAGATTGCTCTACCCATCCATGACTCTGATGATGATAACGGTGGGGATGCTGGAGATGACATGCCCATTCCATCGAGGGGCGCAGCTACAAATGTTATACCTCCAGTATCTACCCCCATGGGAGACATAGCTGAGTCAGCCGGGTTTCACCAGGACTTTATACCTGGTGAGGAGGAAGAAGAGTCAGACGAGGAGCCACTGACTAGGACTGTGGGAAGCAAAGTCGTTCCCACAGAACATGGACTCCGGGCGGTTGGTAAACGCCCCAGTGGATCTGGAGAGACTGTCGCTGACCCGACCTATGCTCCAGAGCCATCCAGCCGTGTTCTAGGGGGAGCATCTACCTTGACTGGATCGAGGAAGAAACAGATGGCTCAGCCCCACGGCCAGAAGAAGAAGAGGAGAAGACTCACTTTTGTCTCCACCACAGCCACTACATCTACCATCACCACTACCACTTCTACAGCCACACCATCCACCACCACAGCCACCACAGCTACCACTACCACTACCACACCTCCCACCACTGTACATATGCCAACCACCACCATATATTTCACTCCTACATCACCTCCACTATCTCACAGACCTAACCCTATCTTCACCACAGCCACCAACACCACCACTAGCCACCACCACCACCACTAGCCACCAAGCAGGACCCTCATCTCATCCCGCACATATATGTGGATCTCATCTACCTCAATTTGAGGTAGAGGTCCAGCTTTCAGCGCTAAACCGTATGGTGATGCAACTGTTAGCTGCTGATGAAGAGAAGACTGTGCAGATCTCACTGTTGCGCAGTCACACCAGATCTCGGAGCAGGCTCGACTGATCGAGGAGCAGGCCTAGCAAATGGCTGCTCAGAGCCACGAGATCGCCCAACTCCAAGAGCATAGAGTCACTTCTGCTAAGAAGATTGAGGAGTTGGAGAATGCTAAGAAGACTATCATGCTCAAACTTAAGGGATCTAAAGATGAGCCTCTGAAGATTAAAGAGGGAGATGGTGATGATGGTGATGATGATGATGAAGATGATGATGATGAGACTGAGGATGATGAGGGGATTGAGGACGAAAGGACAGAGGAGAGGAATGAGGATAATGATGAAGAAGGAGGGGATGCAGCTGCATCTACCTCTGCTCAAGGTCAAGAAAGGAGGTCTAAGAAGAATCAAGACCAACAAGCTTCATCCTCTGCTCCACCAAGTGATGACCCAGTGATCCAAGACAAAAGTAATTATTAGATGTCTATGTATTTGATTACTTTTGTATTTGAATCATGTATTTAAACTTATGTATTTAATAGTTATATTAAGATTAATGTATTTCTGTTTTGACTATTAACTAATGGTTGATGTGCTACATGTTTAAATCAAACAGATCCTAACTATCAGAGGGATGAGTTTGATGTTGCTCCCCTTCAGCAGATCAAGACTCAGCTAACTATGATTCTTGATCTGCAAGGGATCGTTAGAAGGTCGGTGAGTTATACCCCTGAAGAAGGGGAATAATTCACGATCTATCAAATAAGCAACTAGCTGAGATCTTCAAGCTAAATCCCGATGAGATTGTAAAGGATGCTCCAACTTGCGACTCGACAAGTGACGAAGAGCTCAACGACGTTGATGAAATAGAGATAGAAGATGTCACTTCAGAGCACTACCCTCAGTATACTGACAATGAGGGAAATGTGATCCCCAATCTGGGTGAATCCCTTGTCAGTGATACGTTTGAGGTGTTAGACAAAATGGAGCAGGAGTCAGAGAAGAAAGAGGGATCGGCCCAAGCCTCAAATGATGATGTTGATATCCGAAAGGCTGAACGGGCTGCCTGTTTTGAAGAAGTTAGAGCCCAACGTGCTGCACCTAAACAGGACGCCTACACCAAACTCTACAGAGTCAAGAAACATCATAAGGTATCAGGCAGGATTATAGCATGGGCATATTTTGATGACCTTAACGTTTATGTTTTTAAGAGGGAGAAGGGCATAGAGTACTTTAGATTTCCACATGATCTAAAGACTCTACCAGGTTTTGAGCTCAACCAGTTGGCCAAACTGAAGCTGTTGTGTGCTGACTCGAGAAAGATGTCAGGCTGGTTTGAGGCTGCCCTAAGGAAGGAGTACCACACCAGGTGGGTTAACTTCAGACCCCAACAGCCTACAAGGTACATCAGAAGGTCTGAAGATGATGCCATTACTGGAAAGCCAAAGATAGTGTTGAAGTGGAGTCCTCCGCGCACGATGTCAAGAATCCCACTCATGGAAATGCCACAGGACTTCACTCCACACTTTAAGTGGTGGTACTACGATTGGAGGATAGGAGAAGCGGTCATAGTCCTAAACAAAGAGGGCCAAATGGATACCATCAGGGTATTTGACCCAATGTGGCTCACCAACTTGTCAGCAAATGATGTCTACACTCTATACAAGTGGCCACTGTTCTATGATATGCAGGAAATAGTACAAGCCCTCCAGTTCCAAAATGTTATACGACTCTGTTTTGCATTTGAGATTCATGCAGGAGTCACAAAAGAGGATAAGTACAAGAAGTATGAGGAGGTAATGAAGACAACAAGAAATTAGAGGGATCTAGGTCCAAGGGGGAGTTTGTTGGTACATGTATGTCCCTAGATCATGATATGAATGTAATAGATCTTGTTTGTCTGATTTTGATGTAATGGTTAGAATGATTAATGAAATGATATTGATTGTCTGTTATTTCTAACGTTTAATATTCATTAATGAGTCAATGTTGAATTGGTTAATTAGGTTTGTGGTTGTTTGAATTGTTACACATAATGTTATATTAATTAATACATTCAAACTTAACGAAATGAAGTACTCATGCGAATGGCCCATGCGAATGGACCATACGCATGAATAACTTCATACGAATGACTCAGTCGCACGACTGAACCAGGAGACTGGATCAGTCGTATGATTGTAACATAAGATTGACTCAGTCGCACGACTAGACACTCAGTCGTGCGGATGAATCAACTGCATGGTTCAATCGCACAACTGAACCGTACTAATGGTTCAGTCGCACGAATGAACAATACTAACCTATAAATACAACCGTACTAATGGTTTCAATCGCACAACTGAAACGTAAGCATTCATTCTATTTCGACTCCAGAAGTACCCTAGCCGTCCAGAAACCTCCAAGTTGATACTCCAAGTTCATAGAACGCTGTAGATTAATTCTTAATTGATTCTTAACGTTTGATTCAATACTTTATTGATTCTACGTGCGTTCTCACTGATTGGACCGCCAATCAAATAGGATTCCGCACTATTTGGTTTGGTTTACACGTTAATCATTCGGTATTTCGTTCAATACCAGGTCCTTACAGGGGCTAGAGCTGGAAAATGTGATTTATATACCCAGCCCAAGTTTGGAAAATGGCACATTTAGTCCCTGCACTTAAATCCCCGAATTCCCAAATGTGTTTCGGTTGAAAACGACTTTAATACGTTAATTATATTGATGATAATAATGTATTTAATAATATTGGTAACTTAAAAACAGTTTTATTAATGGCAATAATATTATATAAAACCGGTATATTTAGTGATAACGGTGATGAAATTTGTAAAAGTTTTAAAGATAGCATGTGTTCGACGATAGCGCAAGCATAAAGATGATAAAATAAGTATAATATCCACACGAATAGTTAATCAGGATGAGAAATCAACATTCAAAGAAAAGTTAATGGAATCCATGTTAATTGACGGACCTTGAGGTGACGGATGTCACAGGTGAGGTTTTGATTTCGGGTGATTTATGATGTATGATTGTGTTATGCTCATGTTCTGTTTCTTAGAATGTAAGATATAGGCTTAGAACATGCTAGTTTGATGATTAGGACAAAATATGAGGATTGATTATAAGTGTTGACTACCCATGCGCCCAAATAGTGGCCCATATGCCTAACGGTTAAACTGCCTAAGTGTCCCATATGCACAAGGCTCATGCGCCCAAATAGTAACCATGCACCTAGGAATAGGTGAATTTGAATAAGTGTCCAGACGCCTAAAATTCCCATGCGCCTGCATAGTGCCCATCAGCCTAGAATGTTGCCTAGAATGACTAATTGTTGGTCATGCGCTCGAATATTGCCCATGCACCTAGAACTTTCCCATGCGCCTAGAACTTTCCCATGTTCCTAAGTGTTCCCATGCGCCCAGAAGGCCATGTGCCTACATAGTGCCCATGCATCTAAGATATAGAATATTTTTCTGTAATTTTTGGGGAAAATGTAAAGTGTAGGCTTGACTTGGGGTGTTACCGGGGGTAACATAAGTTGACTTTATGAGGTCAGGTGATGTATGTTATGTCCAGTATGTTGATGTAAGATTATGTATGACTATGTTGATGTTTATGTTCCTTATTATGTATGTTATTTTCAATGGCTTTACGTGGTATGATTGTGAATGAAAATGGAAAATATTATGTAACATAAAGTGGAAGATAATGAAAAGAGGAACGTAATGGATGAATGCATGCATTAATGAATGAATGAAAGTTAGAATGTCTTGCAAGCAATGTATGAAGGTTCACACCCAATGAAGGGTGTTAGCGCAACTGTGTGTGGGTTAGCTACCCAAGAAGGATGCACACTAGGGTCTAATATTTGTGATTGATCATACGTATGGGACCCTTGCCGCATGCCCTAGGTTCTAGAGTCAGCTTCGTTGCAACACCTGATTATTTTTTTAAAGTTAGAAAAGAAAGAATAAAGTGAAGAAAAAATAAGGAAGAAACACCATTTTACCCAAGTTGAGGGGTAAAAGGTGTCAAAAAGACAAAAGGTTTAAAAGTTGGTAATAAAGGTAGCATGGCCGCCCATCACTCTCTCCTCACACTCAACATTCGGATTTTCCTTAGAGGTAGAAGGAGACCTGAAAACTCTTCGTTTTTTTAAGAACAAGAGAAGGGAGTCAAATTCAAGGTAAGAATTCATTATTTTAAGATGTTCTTAACTGGCCTTAGCCTTGGTTATATGCTTATGCGTGTTTATATATGTCCGGGTGTGTTTTTGGTGGGCTTCTAGGCGGTCGAACTCAATTGCAAATGGGTTTTAAAGAAGTCAAAACCAAAGGCTGTTAAGGTGAGTTCTAGAACCCTCTTTTTTACTTATTTTAAACTACTTTGGGGCTGGAAATGCATGACTGAATGTTTTTATAAATCGGGTTTTTTACAGTATGTTTATGTGTATGTGTTTGCGGGTGGGGTTTGATTTTTGGCTATGTACGCATATGATGATGTTATGATTGTGTTTCTAAGGCTTAGAATGTAATATTTAAGATTAGAACAGGTTGTATGATGATTGGAGACTAAATTATGATATTTAAGTGGGATTTAGACTGCTCATGCACCCGAATAGTAGCTCATGCGCCCAACTGAAAATAATTGCCTAAGTGTCCCATGCGCCCAAAACCTCATGTGCCCGAATAGTACTCATGCGCCTAGAAATAGGCTGAAAATTTCTAAGTGTCCAGACACCCAGGACTTCCATGCGCCTAGGCACTCATACGCCTGCATAGTGCCCATGCGCCTAGAATTGCCCAGAAATGACTAAGTGTTGCCCATGCGCCCTAATAGTGCCAATGCACCTGAAAGTTCCCCATGCGCCTAAGTGTTCACCATGCGCCCAGAAGGCCATGCGCCTGCATAGTGCCCAGGCACCTAAAGACTTAGAAATATATATAGATTTTGGGGAAAATTATAAAATGTAGGCTTTGACTTGGGAGGTTTCCGGGGGCTATGTAAGTTGACTTTTGAGGTCATAAATGATATGATGGGCGATGTATGGTGTGACTTGAATGATGATGTACGATTGATGCTTATGCATGATGTCTTGTATGATGTGATTTATGATTGATGCCTATGCATGAAGGTTATGTATGATTGTATAATATGTTCCTTATTGCGTATGATGATGTGACTTTACGTGGTGTGATTATGATAATGAACGTAAAGTATTATCTTAACAATGTGAAAGATTTAAGATAATGAAAGTGAAACATAATGAATGAATGAAAAGTCTTGCAAGCAAATGAATGGAGGTTCATAATTCATTGAGAGTTGTTAGCTCAACTGAGTGTTTATAGTGTGCGATCTTGGCTAACCCTTAAGGGTTCACACACAGGGGGAGTTAGTTTATGTGACTACTCCATACGTATAATACGTGTGATATGTGCGATATGGGGTCCTTGTTGCTTAACCCTAGATGATATTTCTTTGTGCTCAAGAGGGGGGGGTTAAGTACAGGACCTAGATAGAAGTGAAAGATAATAAATGTACGAAAAGTGCGATAAGTACGAAATGTGCGAAGCGTGCGAAATGTACTAAACGAACGATGATGAAGATAATAATTATTACCTTGATATACGTATAATGTGTGATCACGTGCGATAGTAAAGAAATTGTTTTAACGAAGGAAAGGTAATATAATCTTACTACTCTAATAAAAGGGTAACTAAAATTTACACTTGTCAACACCACATTCATTTCCATCAAAAAATTTTCGCTTCTCTCTCTTATTTAATACTCACATTAATTACTAATAATATTATTTAATTTATTTTTAAGTTAAATATATTTTAATAAACTAAGAAAGATAATATTATTATTGGTATTTCTCAATATGCAAATTTTTATCAAACTAAGAATTTTTTCTAAAACATCAAACTTTGTAAAAATATTAAATAATTTAAAATTAGTGTTTTTAAAGATAAAACTTTTATAAACAAAAAATAATTATAATTAGAAATTTTTAAAAATAACTTTTAAAAAAAACATTTGTTTGAAAATATAATTGTCACCCTATTTATAATGTGGAATGTTCAATCACATATTATTTTATAATATTATTTTATAAATAATAAGTTTTTGTTATATTTAATCATTTTATTTATACAACCCGTGTATTACACGGGTTTACTAAAGCTAGTGTTTTTATAAAACTAGAACTCACACAGCAACGCTGACTTTTTATGCATTTTCAAGTTGGCAGGTAATGTTGTTGAGGATGGCATGGGGCGGCTACTTGACTCTTTTTGGATGGCATTCTTTGCATAACGTTCTTGTATTGTAATACGAACAAACGATATTTTGTAATGAACAATGTATTATTTTGCAAAAGTTTTATTTAAACGAAATGAATGTTTGTTTAAAGTGTTTCCGCTGCATGATTTTAGTAAAGTTAATGTAATTATATGTTTTATGTGCGATGATTGATCAGCTGTAAGCGTCCCAGGAACGGGGCCTTACAAGTTGGTATCGGAGCCAAAGTTTAAGTGCAACAGGTAAATTTTCAAAATAAACCTAAACTTAAACTGAAAATGGGACGGAAAGGGAAGGGATGTCGGTCCGAGTAGCTGCGTGCCATCCGATATTTTCTTAATGTTAATCGGTATTACGTGCGCATGTTATGTAGCTTATATGCCTTTAGTAGATTTAGATACTGATGTAGTCATGATAGGAAATGCTGGGGTATGAATAGTAAAGTAAGTGGCTAATCACAACTGGCCACTGTAATTAGGGACTTACTATACTTGACATAAACTGAGCTATTCCCTTGAATGATCGTGTTGGTGTTTGAATCTTATAGTGTGTTTAGAGGATGGTTGGTGGTAGATCATCAATGGCTTCACGTGTTGGAGGTCGTGGCGGACGTGGTGCTTAACCACGGGTCACGAGAAAGAGTCTTAGAGCCGAAGAGTTGATTCATGAAGAACCCGACACCCCTCATCCAGAGGCTGGGGATGAGAATGCTAACTTGAGAGCCTTAGTGAAGGAGGCTGTCCTAGAGGAGGTGCACCAGGTCATGCAAATGATCTTACCGTCTGTGGTGACCGAAGTGATCAAGGCTGTGAGGGAAGGAGTGTGATATCCGGTAAATTTCTGTTACCAAACTCCGTTAGTTCCGTTACGTCTTGCATACACGTGTCGTAAACACACACTAGTTTTCGTTTAACATTGGTTACCTAATAATAGTTAATAATGTTACATTATTGATAATCTAATTGATTATGTGATTATGGTATTATGTTTATGTGTTTGCATGTTTTAAATGTTAATTAGGAAATTAATCGCATAACGCGGAAACGTGCCTATTTATTCGTATGTCTTGTGTTTTTATAAAGATAAAATATAATGATTATCATTAGTTTATATCTTTATATTATTAAGTTAAAAATACTTTACAAAGAGTTTAAATTCTAGTTTTGATCAAATACAAATTACAAGGGCTTAAAGGGTAAATATGGAAATTAAATTAAACAAAACAATTCCAAACCCTAATCCCCACCCCATTCGGCAGCAACCATCACTCTCAACCCCCTCCCTTGCGAAATCAGCCTAGAACAAGCAAGAAATCACAAAATTGAGTCGATTTCAAGAGTTGCAACAAGTTGGAATCATCATTTGCAAGCAGCTACACGTTTAAAGGTTAGATTTTTACAAGTTTTTGTGGGTTTTTCATGGTGGCCGAACCCTAATTCGTTTATGGGTGCTCATGGGGTCGAATTTGATGTTGTTTGATGATGTTAATATGTTAGTTGGATTGAATACATGTTGTTTAACATTGATTATGCATGAATTGTATGTTTTTAATGGATTGATCATGAACTTTGATTCTAGGCAAACCCTAATTCGAAATTGATGAGATTATGTATGATTGATGCTTGTTTGATGAATGTATGATGATTAGTAGGTTGTATGAATGTTAGGATACATTGATCTTGCAAGAAATTGATTAATTGAAGTTGGTGTTCATAGGTTACTAATAATTGTAACTTTATTTCCATGACATGATGATCTAATGATAGATTGATGTTGTTGATGTGTTCATGATGATAATTAGATGCTAGATTGTTGATATGAATGCTAGAAATCTTAGAATGAATGTTGTTGTTCATATCTTGCCAAAAGTAGAAACTTTTGTTCATGATGATAAATAGATTATGATGACTAGGTATTCTTAATCATGTCTAGATGTTGTTATGAGCTTGAGATGGTGTAATTATAATGAATTCATGAATACATTGAGTGTTTGATAGATGTTGGAATGTACTTTCCAAAAGGGAACTTTATTTGCACAACGTTTGAAGAATGATAGTTTGAACATGTTTGGGATGCTAGGAGCATTAGTATGTTCATGGATGAATTCTAATGTGATAGAACATGTTAAATTAGTTGTATGGGATGCTTGGATAGTCATGAGTGATGTTTGGACTTTATGAGCATATATGATGTTGATGTTGGTTAGTAGCTAAGACATCATGTTTGGGACTGGAAATTGATTGTTGTGGTGCATGTTGAATGCAATGAACATGGTTAATGAATGTGAATATGATTATTATACACGCGTGTGAATCTGGGGCCCCTACTTAGTAGGATTGGCAGGGTTTAGGATGTGAGGTCGTGAGTGGCTTCACATGGCATGTGGTGCGTGATTTGATCTTTGTGTGGCATGTTAGTTGTGTTATAACTAGTAGATATGTTAATGTTCTAGATTCGCATGACTTGTATGATACTTGGTTGTATGATGATCTAAGTGATACACCTGGATAATATAGCATACATATGATCTATTTGAATGTTAACCATGTATGATATATGTGTATGATTGCTTGAATGGTTTACAACACATAAAGTCACCAACGGGTCAACTGGGTCAAACGTGTCTGTTTTTCCGAAACCTTTAGTCCTTGGTTGTAGTGTACTTAGGGTTTCACATGTTCTCTGTTTACACGTACTCATGTACTTATATGATATAGGTAACATCTGAAGGTTGTATGTCCATTATGTCTGTCAAGTAAAACTCTAAGTGTCTATCACGCATATCAGGTGAGTTCATGCCCCACTCTTTACTTAATCTCTTTTGGGGGAGATAGCATACTGATAAACTACAAACGCTTTATATATTCAAGTTGTGTATAATATAAATATAGTGTTGATATCATGGAAAAGTCCTCACACTTTTGAATTGTTATATTGAATAGCGGGGAAATTTGGGTAGTACTACTGGGTCTGACGAGCCCCACCTGTGTGACTCGAGGTCAACCGGGTGCAATTTGTCCTATTGAACATTATCACGACCTGTTAAGTCGTGACAGGAA